>RJWJ010037263.1:0-15632 GCA_004363605.1 Indri indri | reverse complement strand
AAAAAAAAAACATAATGTTCACTCAGTGTCATCATTTTACCAGACTTATTTCAGATTTTTTCTTTTTTTTAAGCAATTTTTTATTGATACATAATAGATATACATAGTTTTGGGGACAGATTTTCTTTTTGTATTTTTTGAACCTTTGTCATACAACATATACAGAGAAAAGGGTAAATGTCGTAAGTGTACAGCTCAGCCCTTTTTTACAAAGTTAACATACCCATGTAACCGGAATCCAGAACATGGAGCAGAACCTCACCCACCATCTCCCCAGCAACTCTCTGTGCCCCTTTTCTGGTCACACCAATTCTCCTCCCCTCAAGGATTTCTACTCCCTGTCCTGATTTCTACCATTGATTGGTTTGGTCTCTTTTTGAACTTCATGTAAATGGAATCATACAGTAGATACCCTTTTGTGCCTGAGTTCATTTGCTTAAATTTATATTTGTGAGAGTCATTCATATTTTCGCATGTATTATGGGTTGAAACTTTTTTTTTTTTTTTTAAGAAATAAAGCATTTGGCCACAGCTTCAGGTGTTCCATCTAGATGCCTTTCCTTTCCATCCTGACTGTAACTTCATATTGCCTATAATCCTAGCACTCTGGGAGGCCGAGGCAGGAGGACTGCTTGAGCTCAGGAGTTCGAGACTAGCCTGAGCAAGAGTGAGACCCTGTCTCTACCAAAAAGGAAGGAAAAAAAACCCAGCCAGGCATTGTGGCACACATCTGCAGTCCCAGCAACCCAGGAGGCTGAGGCAGAAGGATCGCTTACAGCCAGGAGTTAGAGGTTGCAGTGAGCTACAATGACACCATGCACTCTACCCCGGGTGACAGAGTAAGACTCTGTCTCAACAACAACAAAAAAAGGCAACTAAAGAAATTATGATAAACTCTAAAAGAAAAAAAAATTTCATATTGTTAGGTATTTTAAGGTACTATTATCAGACATTTTGGGGTATAAACTCTGGGAGGCTGAGGTGGGAGGATCGCTTGAGATCAGGAGTTCGATTCCAGCCTGAGTGAGTGAGGCCCTGTCTCTACTAAAAATAGAAAAATTAGCCAGGAGTGGTGGCGCATGCCTGTATTCCCAGCTACTCAGGAGGCTGAGGCAGGAGGATCGCTTGAGCCCAGGAGTTTGAGGTTGCTGTGAGATAGGCTGACGCCATGGCACTCTAGCCCAGGTGACAGAGCAAGACTCTGTCTCAAAATAAAAAACAAACAAAAAACAGCAGTAGAAACAACAGTGACAGTAATGACAGGTAACATTTAAGTGGTGCTTATTGTGTGCCAGAGGCTGTTCTAAGTGATGTGCATAAAGTAACTCATTTAATTCTGAACATAACGCAGTGAAGTCGGCACCATTATGATTGACATGGGCTGGAGGAGAAAATCGAGGTGGAGAGAAGCTAAGAAACATGCACAGGTTCACACAGCTGGAGGACGGTGGGGCTGTCTGGCTCCCAGATGCTCCTTTCTGCAGGACCTGAGGGCTGGGGTGTGACGAGAGGGAGTTGGGAAGCTCACGGAGCACCTGGAGCAGTGTTCGGGTAGTATATTAATTATGCATCGCTGCATAACAGATGACCCCACATTTAATGGCTTCAAACAACAATACAGACCCCCCCTTATCTGCAGTTTCACGTTCCACAGTTTCAGTTACCTGTGGTCAACTGCAGTTCAAAAAAAAATTAAAAGGACAAAAATATTTAAATAATTAAAAATATTAAATATTAATTCCAGAAATAAACAATTCATAAGTTTCAAATTGCGTGCCGTCCCGGGTAGCGTGATGAGGTCTTGTGTTGTCCTGCTTTGTCTGCCCAGGGTGCGAATCTTCCCTTTGTCCAGCGTCTCCATGCTGTCTACACTGCCGCCCGCTAGTCACTCAGCAGCTGTCTGGGTTATCAGATCCGCTGTCATGGTATCGCAGTGCTTGTGTTCAAGTAACCCTTACTTTACTTTTATTACGGTATATTGTTATAATTGCCCTATTTTATTAGTTTTTGTTGTTCATCTTGTACTGAGCCTAATTTATAAATGAAGCTTTATCATAGATATGTATGTATAGGGAAAAAACATAGTATACATAGGGTTCAGTGCGCTCCGTGGTCTCAGGCATCCAGTGGGGTCTCAATAAGGAGGTTTTGCCGGGTATTAAAGATTATCTGCCGGTCTCTGTGGGCCAGGAATCTGGGAGCAGCTTGGCTGGGTCTTCTGGCTCAGGGATTGGCCAGAGCTGCTGCCGTCCAAGGTGCTACTGAGGCAGGGTCCGCGTCCAGACAGCATCAGTGTTGTTGGCAGAGTTCGGCTCCCAGTGGGCTGTCGGACCAAGGGCCTTAGCTCTTTCCTGCCCATTGGCCAGAGGCTGCTCATGGTTCACTGCCGTGTGGGCCTCTCCGTAGGCCAGCTGGTGAGTACTGGGAGGTGAGAACTGTTGTGAGCTGTCTTAGAGGCTGCCCACCACCACAGCTGCTGTGCAGATGACCCAGTGACACACCCCACGAACATGCTTTGGAACATCCCATGTTAAGGGATTTTTATGTCCAGATGCCAGTAGGTACTTTCAGACCCTGTAGGACGTGTTCCTTGGCAACTCTCGGTGGGGACAGAGCATTTTCTCCCACAGCTGTGCTCTTCCCACTGGCCCTCACCTGCCGGACCATGGCGCGGGTACACATCTGATGTCAAGAACATCGTGGTCTGGAAGCAGCAGCATAAATCCTGTGGGTGGGTGTTTCCTGGGGAATGAGAGTCATTATCTCCTATGGAATGACTTTAATTTTGTTCCAGCCTTTGTTTTTTTAAGTTCTAGGGCCGTGGGCTCTGCTAAGGTCATTTGAGGGTTGAATCATCAAGAATAGTCCCCAGTATTGGCCATTCTAGAATAAGTGAGTGGTATACACCACTCTTCGTTTAGTCGTAAAGGACTCTCATTCCCAGACGTGTGGCATATTTTATGAGATGTGCCTTGTAGGTCTTCCCGCAGCAAGAAAGGGGACTCTATGCCAAGAAGTATGGGATATTGTCAGATGAACAAGTCTATTTTTATTTTAACAGAGCATGCCCCCATTCCCAGGTTATAAAAGAAACCCCAGCATTTATAGTGAAGGCATTTAGAACAAATAAATATGTAAGGAAAAGGAGATTAAAACTATTCACTTACATTTTCACTGCCTAAAGACTCTCACTTTTTCAGGGGATTTCCTTTCAGTCTTTTTTCTAAGCCTATAGAATGTGAATATTCACACACATTTTCATAAAATTGGCATCAGAGGAGGCTTTCTAAACTTCCCCCCTCATTTAACTGTGTGTATGTGATAAGAATTTTCTCCTATCGTGAAAATGTGACTTTAATGATTTTTAATGTGTGTATGGTGTTTTGCTGGAAGAACGCACCCTTATTTCATTAAATTTTCTTTTTTTGGTTGCTTAAGCTGTTTCTCATTTTTGGCTTAATAAAAAAATAGCACTGTGAACATCCGTCCTTGCGAGGCTGACTTTAATTAAATACATATTATTTTGCTAATTTTCTTCATTGTCCGATCTCTCTTTATCTTTGCTTTGGGTGGGTAGAAATGTGTGTTCAGGGCTTTTGGACTAGTTCCCCACTTTGCACAATCTCACTATGCTCCTCTGGTGTGGCGTTTTCCATCCTGGAGGCGTTTGAAAATGTCACCACCCCAGGTGGGGGGCGCTGCTGGCCTCTAGTGCTCAGCACCCTACAATGCACAGGACAGACTCCACAGCAAAGAATGACCTGGCCCCACCTGTTCCTTGCGCCAAGGCTGAGAAACCCCGTTCGGATATGTTCCTATAACCTGCATGCTACGTGCAAATGACTGTCCTGTTACCCGATGTGAGGAAGTTTTAAAACTTCTCTCTGGTTGGTTTATCGACTGCTGACAGTTAACAGTTTGGCGCTCTCCTGTCTGTTCCATTAAGCCTTTCAAGCATGTGTGAGCTCGTGCACGTGCACGATACTTGGCAGCATCTGCCTGCAGCCACCATAGCAAGGTCATTTCTCTGCATGAATCTCTGTCTCCTAGGCAAGGTTAGAGAAGCCAGTTTCTCTGAGTCTTGTGTGCTTGTCTTTCTGAAGGAAGGTTGCATCTCTGTTTTGTTTTTGTCGTGTGCAAGATGTTCCAATGCCTTCTCCCCCCTTCCCACGTGGAACGCTGAAGCTGGATGGTTGGTATAGATCGTACCACTGTCGTCGTCGTTCTAAAGGAGGCCTTTGAGCAGGTGCCAGACACAGACCACAGCGGGAAAAGATGAGGCCCCGAAACAATGCCACACAGCTAGCCGATCTCTGTAAATTTATGGCGTAATCTCGCCATAATATGGGAACGAAATAAACTTGTGATGAACTCGGTGGGAGGAAATGACTCATGGGAGGAGATAGTTGATACAGTATTTATATTGGACAGAACTTCTAAACTTGCCTGAGCCCCGTCCAGAGTAAAGGAAGCTGGGTTGGGGGCGTGATTTCCTATGGCCGTGTCGTTAAGCACCATTTGGGCGAAGGGGAAAGGAAAAAAGCCCCTGATGCTTTCATGTTCAGACCCCACAGCTATCTTTGGCCTGAGTCACCAGCAGCTGGAGCAGCAGCCCGTCCGAGATAAACGGGCAGTTGGTTGTACGCCTTTAAAACTCGGGCGCCCCGTCTTGGCCCGGGGATGCTTTATGAGTCATCGTGTGGATCTAGAAGATTGTCGACGACGGGAGGGCATTTGAAAGTTATTTTAAAAGAGGAAACCAGACTACTCATTCGGCTTTGGGTATTTATTTCATATTTAGTGAAGAAGTGAAAGGCGTTTATTCTGGGCTTCCTGCAGTGGCAAAATTTAGGCGCAGGGTTGATGGCCGGGCCCGGTCTCCTTGCCCGTCTCTGCTGCCTCCCGCCTCAGAGACGCGAATCACGGGGGAGAGAGTGGAGTGAGGCAGCGGTCCCCCCTCTTCCCTCAAAGCCGGATTTCTTAGTCTCGGCGCTGTGGCTGAGTGGGGCTGGGGGAGTTCTTGGCCATCCTGTGCACGGCAGGGCACGGAGATGCCAGGAGCACACACCCTGAATGTGACAACCAAAAGCGTCTCCAGGCATTGCGTGATGTTCTTTGGGGGGCAGAGTTGCTGCCACTGAGAATCCCAGGCCAAGCCTTGTTCTCGACGTACAATATGAGCCAGGGGCTGGAGAAGTTACTCTCGTCCCAGCAGGAGTGACACCACCGAGGGGCAGTTCTGTGTGTCTGGCTGGGGGCTGCATGCTCTGCGTGAATTATCTCGTTTCAGCCACAGCAATCTATGCGGTGGGAATTCCTGTTTCACAGATGAGGAGACTGAGGTTTAGGGAGAAGTCGCTTGTCCAGCCACACACAGCTAGGAGCTGGTGCCCGTGCAGTGGTGTTACCCACTTCCCAGAAAACCTGGTCAGGGTGAGCTAAAAATCCAGGCAGCTTGAGCTCTAGGTACGTCCACAAATAGACATAGGCATCTGGAATTCTCTAGATCACTGGTTCTCGACTGAGACAGTTTGCCCCCAGGAGACATTTGCTAATGTCTGGAGACATTTTGGTTGTCACCATGGGGGTGCTACTGGCATCCAGCGTGTCGAGGCTGGGGTTGTCACTCAACGCCAGGAGGGCCCCACACAGAAAAGAATCATCTGGCCCCGAATGTTCATGGCGCTGAGGGTGAGAAACGCTGGTATGGGTCACGACCTGCCCTGCTCTTTCAGTGGACCATAATTTGGTGGTACTGGCAGTCCTATGTATAAATCTGAAATTACCTTATGACGTGGGAGTCCACGCCAGTTAGCATAGTAACAACCTTCAAAACAAAGGGCTTCAGTCCTTTTGATCCTGCTTGCATCATTTAATAATTTTCCAAATGCTTTGAGTTTTCTTCTGCTTTCTGCAGCCTTTGCCCCACAGTGAGGCCCCTCTCACGTTTCATCTTCGGCCAAGTGAAAAAACATCAGTGTCTGTTAAGTGCACTTTGTACGCTGTCACGGGAAGCAGGCATTACAGAAGGAGGGCGTTCCCTTCAGTTATTCATGCCTCTTGGCCTCTCTCTAGGATGAATCGAGCGGAGAGATTACGTTCTACATGAAGGGAGCAGACGTTGTCATGGCCGGCATCGTGCAGTACAACGACTGGCTGGAGGAGGAGGTAAGCTTGCCCAGGGCGTTAAAACCAGGCCTCACACACATGTTCCGAAGGGGCGGTGCCTTGCGTGGCACAGCGAGGTGGGTCTCTGCGTCCGTTACCCACGGCTGTGTAACAAACTGCCCTGGTTAAAACAACACACGTTTCCTTCCGTGGGTCCCGTGGGTCAGGGGTGCAGGTGTGGCTCACCTGGGTCCTCTGCGCCAGGGCCTCCCACAGGCTGCGGTCCAGGTGTCAGCCAGGGCTGCAGTCTCATCTCAAGACTCGACTGGGGCAGGATCCGCTTGCAAGCTCCCTGGGTGGTCATAGCAGCAGTCAGCTCCGTCTGGGCTGCTGGACGAGGGCCTCAGGTTCTTGCCGGCTGTTGGCCAGAGGCCGCCCTCCATCCCTTGCCATGTGGGCGTCTCCGTGGGCAGCCCACAACCCGGTGACTGGCTTCATCAAAGTGAGCAGGTGAGGGAGCAGGAGAGGACACCCAAGGCAGAGTCACTGTCTTTGGTAACCTGATCTCAGGCATAATGTCCCCTCACTTTAGCCTCGTTGTGTGTGTTAGGGACGAGTCACGAGGTCCTGCACGCACTCAAGGAGCGGGGTGATCATACAAGGGTGTAAGTTCCAGGAGGTGGGGATCCTTTGGGGCCACGTCCGAGGCTGCCGACCCATTTGTGCTGTGGACAGGTGGCCAGCAGCAGGAGGGAAGGAGCGCTCAGGTGTCTTGGGCCATTTTTGTGCCATCTCTCAGCTCCAGGCAGGAAATTCACATTTTACTAACGAACGAACAACCTCCTCCTGCTCCTGGGCCCCTTCCCATGCTAGGTGGTGTGCGAAGTGCAGTTAACAGACACCGATGTTTTAGTAACATCGTAAGTAGTAATTTTCCGTGAGCACCCAAATGCCTGCAGGAGCCGGGCAGTTAACGGGGATGAATGGAACAACCTGGGTGTGTTTTTCTGACAGTTGCACTCAGCATGTTAGACACACTGGAATGTTCTTCACTTGACAACTACATTTCCTGGGAACACACAGTGGCAGCCACTCCTCGGCCATCATTGATGGTGGCTATTTGGGAAAGTGCACCTGGTTTTGTCGGGTGTTCAATTTTTCCACCGATTCAGCAGTCCAGATTTGCGTGTGAAGTCTTATTACAGTGTTGACTGAAATTCCAGCACATACACTGTGCCCGTGGGCTGCCCCTCCGCAACGCCCCCTACGAAAGGTTCACTTCAGGGAAGATCGCTTAGGGGAAAGCGGTTTTCTGATTTGCCGTTTCCCCTGTCCCCTTGGGAGGGGGACGTCCGCATCAGCGTGCAGGCCCTCCCCGGGGGGAGCCAGGGTCCCTGGGGCCGAGCCCTCGGCACAGCCCTCACCGACCCCGTCTGCTTTCCAGTGTGGGAACATGGCCCGCGAAGGGCTCCGGGTGCTCGTGGTGGCAAAGAAGTCTCTAGCGGAGGAGCAGTATCAGGACTTTGAAGTAAGTCGTTTGGGGACCTCTCCGTTGTGTCTGCAGCCCTGCCCACCCCCCAAGTCCCGTCTCCTCCGGCATCCCACCGCTCATTCTGGCGAGCTGTCCCGACGTCGTTTCTGAGCACACTGGGGTCACTGCTGTCGCAGGGCCTTTGCACTTGCTCTTCTCCCTGCCTGGAGCTCTTCCCGCACAGGGCTCTGTGGCCCACTCCCTCAGCTGAAACGCTACCTCCCACGAGAAGGCCTCCTGGACCGTCTCTCTGAGGCAGCCCACCTGTCACTCTCCGTCCCTCACCCCGTTCAACTTCCTCACTGTGCTTATGATCCTCTTCAATGACCTTATTTACGTTTTTTAACATTCATCTTATCCATCTTTTTTCTGGGATCAAATCTTTTTGAGGGCAGTGACTTTATGAGTCTGGTTTGCTCTTATATCTCCGAAGCTTAGGCTTGTCCTTGGCACATAGTACACCTGTAGGAAAACGGGCAGAAATCACCCTTTTGAAGCCCTAATTTCTTTCAGCTGTAAAACTCTCGGAGTTGAACTAGATTCTTGATTGTTCATGTCATCTTGTCCCACGGATTGTGTTCCCTGGGGGAGGGTCCTTGCCTTGTTCACTCCCTGTCCACGGTGCTTGGTGGAAAGCCGAGTGCAGGGGGGTGGGGCAAGGCCAGGGGGCGGCAAGGCCGGGGGACGGCTTCCTGGGCCCTTACCCTGCTGCCCCCAGAGAAACCCTGTAGGTCTGACTCTTTTATGTGTGTATGTCCTTAAGAGTTCTACTCCTGCTAAATGCTACCTGACTTTAATTTTAAAAGAATATGTTTTGAATAAGTTCATTAGCGGGTTTTAGGTTTTCTCCCAGGTTCTTGCTAACATGATATACAGAGGGAATAAACAGAGTTGGGTCTGTGGTCTTTGGAAGTGGGACTTTATCTTTAGAAAATGCATGATCGGGAGTTTGGGTTACAGAGTGTGTGTCATGTGGGGGAGGTTCCTCGTCTGTCTGCAGATCTTGGGTTGTGCTAGTCCTTGAGACAACGCAGTGAGGTTGGCGCTGTCGTTGCCATTTTGTGATCGGAAGCAAATGAGGCTCAGAGAAGTTAAGTGACTTGCTGAAAGTGTCGAAGCAGGTGAGCGTAGAGCGCAGGGTGGGACTCGGGTCTGTCCCACTCTGTGTCTGCACTCACGACTTGGGAGCAGGCAGGGAGCCCGTTCCTCCCTGTGGGGTCCCAGCCCACCCGCCTGTGGTGGGATCAGGCACGACCGTTCCACTCTCGGCACTGGTGGGTCAGCCGGGCCCCTCCCACCCTAAGCGGTGACCGCATCTGCTGGTGTGTCCCAGGCGCGCTACGTCCAGGCCAAGCTGAGCGTGCACGACCGCTCCCTCAAAGTGGCCACGGTGATCGAGAGCCTGGAGATGGAGATGGAACTGCTGTGCCTGACGGGCGTGGAGGACCAGCTGCAGGCGGACGTGCGGCCCACCCTGGAGACCCTGAGGAACGCCGGCATCAAGGTAGGGCGCCCGCCAGGGACCTGGCCACTGCGTGGGAGGCCCAGCCCGAGAGTAGTCACCCCTCGGCAGAGTAGAGAGATGAGGCAGAGAGCGTGAGGGTAAGAGAGGAAGCCGGGAGTGTCCCCTCTACGATGGCCACGGCCGTGTCCCCTGCCCCTCCAGCCCTGACTTTGGGAGACAGTGTGCGTGGCATTCGCCTCCCCCGAGCATGCCGGGCTCCCCGTCACTCAACGCCGAGCAGTGTCCAGTGTGCGCGACCAGCAAGCTGGCCTGTCGGGATGGCCGAGTGACCAACTTACCATCCAGCAGAGTGACCGTCGGCGCCAACAACTGTCGTTTTTACATTTTATACTCTTCTGTTTGGGGCCCAGTAAGTGTGTTCAGTAGTAGAGTCAGGAGAGGCCAGTAGGGAGTGTCTGGGACCCTGGTTCTCAGTGAGCCCCAGTGGGGCCTAGCAGACCCTCGACCGGGGCTTTTGAGGACACACGTGTTCGCCACCGGCCTCTGCTCACGGGCAGCAGCTCTGCTGCATCCTGGGGGCCTCCCTCGGGAGGACCACGTGCGGAGGACGGGTGAGACACCAGGCTACATTCAGGCCCACTGGCCGCTCACATGCATGCGTCCATGTTTCCTCGTGAACCACATTCTGTCACACACCTTTGGCCCACAGGTTTAGTTCATCCCAAGGAAATTGCCAGCAAGATCCCGTGGTTGGAAGTCTGGTGGCCGGAGGCCTGTTCCTGCCTCACTGTGGTGTTTAAAGCCGAACACCGGCAATGTCTGAGACTTCTCCTGGAGTTTTGAGATTCCATCTTCTGCTCCCAGCTTCGTCCCAGGGGTTTCCTCCTCCTCAAGACTGTTCCATTCCAAAGACGAGATTTATTTGCATAGTGCCCCGACCTCTTTCTGGTTTCCCCTTTTAGATGCGAAGGGGAGGCGGGTGAGGCCTGCGGTGTGGTCTTTCACGGGGACTTTCCCCTTCGGCATCTTTTCCAGCTGCAGATACCCAGTGAGGTGGCTGCAGCTCCAGCTTCCCGTAGCACCTCCTGTCGTCCCCCCAAGGACATTAGCTGTGGGGCGCACCTGATGGTTCTTTCCATGGTTTTCTAGAACTTGAGCCTCCAGCGCCTTCCCCAGTGTCTGTTCTTACATTAAACCCTGAAAACGATACTAAACTAGGATGACTTGAAAGAATATTGTTTTCAGGCCGGATGGGATATTGAGGGTCAACCCCGGAGGGACAGGCCGGAGACATAGCCCGCAGCAGTGCCCGGTGCCTCCCTTCTGTCCTCCGTCTGCCTGGGTCCCCATCCTGCCCTCTGCGACCCTTGGCAAGTGACTCAGCCTCTCAGTGCTTCTGTTTCCCGGTCTCAGGAAGTTAGCGTGAGGGTAAAACGCAGCTCAGCCTGGGTGCCCGGCGCCTCGGGAACATTTTCTTTCCTGTATCCCCCTCATTGCCCCTCACCGTCCAGGTTTCCTTCGTCCAGTAACCCCAAGACTTCTCTCTGCTGGGAGCAAAGAGAACAAAAGCGCTAATGAGGTAAAACAGAGCAGGAAGCACATTCATGTGGACTCTGAAGACCCAGATTCTGGCCTGGTTAGGACAAGAGGTTGCGGTGTGGCTTTGGGGAAGTCACCTACCCTCTCTGAGCCCACGGCAGTGAAATGCGGAGTGAGCAGATACAAGGCGTGGAAGAGCCTGGTTCAGTTACCATTGGTGTTTTAGAGGGAGAGTTAAACCCCGGGAGAGTATGTCACAGGCATCCGACCACATGGAAAGTCTTCAGTGTCATAAATCAGTGTTTCCTGTAGGACACAGAGGAGACCACGAATTCATACAGCCTTTCCCTTCTTTTAAAGTGTTCATTTCTTTGAGAAAAATCCCCAGAAGGAGGATTATGAGGTCCAAAGACCGAGCTTCACGAGCTTCCTGTAGCTGATGGAGAGAAGCTCGTTCTAAAAGCATCCCGGCAGCTTTTGCTGCCACCAGCAGGGCTTGTTCAGGGCCCGAAGCCCTTCGGCCAGAACATTTCCTGTGGTATGCTGGGGACACCATGAGTCTTGAGGAAGTGAACGGAACATATCAAGTTCAGCTCAGTGTTCTTGGAAACTCAGCTGACGCAGACGACAGGCAGCCTCAAAAACTAACAAACAGGACGTCTCTTGTGCCGTAATTTCAGGTTTGGATGCTGACGGGGGACAAGCTGGAGACGGCAACATGCACAGCGAAGAATGCACATCTGGTGACCAGAA
The DNA here is from genome assembly GCA_004363605.1 of Indri indri. Taxonomy (NCBI): domain Eukaryota; kingdom Metazoa; phylum Chordata; class Mammalia; order Primates; family Indriidae; genus Indri; species Indri indri. The sequence continues at coordinate 4,236 of RJWJ010037263.1, read as the reverse complement.
ACCAGGACATCCACATTTTCCGGCTGGTAAAGCCTTCTCCGTGTCGGGGCCGCGTGGGGGTGATGCCTCATTTTGTCCCGTAACCGCGTAACCTTGAGCGGGCCCCTGAAGAGGGAAGGGGCAGCATGTGGGTCGGGGAGCAGCCTAGGCCACCGTGGGTTTGGGCGGGATTACCAGGTGCAGGCTGAGGAATTCCTGCCAGCAGTGGTTTGGGAGCACCGCATTCCAGCCCCGTGCTGATGCTGGCTCTTAACCTTGGGGGGGGGTTGTGGTCCCCTTTGCAAAGCTGATGAGACTTAGACACTACCCTCGGAAAGAGGGAAATCAGCTAAAACGTGAAATTGTGCATGTGATTCCTGGGACTTCACTGAACCCCCAAAGGCCAAGTCCTTGGATAAGAAAGAAATTTCAGACCACAGACGCTGGCCTGCCTGTCCTCCGAAGGGTTGCGTTTGGGAACACTGGGGAGCCCTTTGGTGGGGGAGATGGGTGGCAGATGAGAAACTGCCTGCCCCGGTAGCAGGCACGGACAACAGTGCCACATCAGGAGCTGCTCCCAGCGAGGACCGTCCTGTGCTTCACTGCGTGAGGGACGTGAGGGCCGCTGGGTCCCCTTTGGGGCAGGATGTAGCAGTCCCACTATCTGAAATCAGAGCCATGATGTCAGACAACTGGAGGGACTCCAGATGTTTTGGGGTCCCCCCTTACCCCTGCCTGTCCATGGCGCACAGAAGCTTCAGGAAATCCAGCGATTTTGGAACAGCAGTGTTGCGCAGAGGCAGATACAGTGGGTAGTCATTGTTCACAGATTCTTTGTGAATTCGCCTGCTCCCTGAAACTCATCTGTGACCCTGAAGTCGGTACTCAAAGCCTTTCACGGCCGCTCGCAGACAGATGTAGAGTGGAGAAAAATGTGGGTCGCCCGCCACGCGCGTTCCCAGCTGAGGCTGAACAGGGCGGGGCTCCACCCTCTGTCTCAGCTCTTGTCCTGGACACAAGTGTCCTCTTTCTGGTTCATTTAAGTATCAGATTTTTCACGTTTTTGTGCTTTTTGTTGGCAGTTTGCTGTTGTAAATGGCCCCCAGCACAGCGCTCAAGTGCTGTCTAGTGTTCCTAAGCCTAGAAGGCTGCCACGCGCCTGCTGGAGAAACACGTGCGTTAGATGCGCTTCCTTCAGGCAGGAGTCACAGTGCATTAGCCGGGAGTTCAATGTTGATGAATCAAGGTGTCTTTAAACAGGAGCACAAATAAAACAAGGTTTTGTATTGGTGAAAATGCTGTGACCAGAGGCTTGCAGGAACCTAACCCTCTGTTTCCCCTACAGGCAGCGGTTTGGTATTTGCTAATTTGGTATTTGCAGTGACTTCATAGAACATAGCTGCCACAAATAATGAGAATTGACCATATGTTCTAGAACTCAGGGGTTGCAAACTATGGCCTGTGCAGTAGCCACCTGATTTTGTAAATAGCAAGAGCTTTGTTTGATTGGAATGTAGACGTGCCCGCTGGTTTACATGTCGTGTATGGCTGTTTCTGAACTACAGCAGAGTCGAGGAGTTGTGGTCGAGACCATAGGGCCACAAAGGCTGCAGCGTTTGACGTCTGGTCCTTGACAAAAAAGTGGGCGCCCCACGAGGTGCCTGGCTTTGAGCACCGGCTCTGCAGTGCGCCAGCTGCGTTACTTTGGGCAGGCTAACACCTCTCACCACCCTTCAGTTTCCTGAAGTGTAAAATAGAGCTGTTGTCATCATGCACCTCTTAGAGCCCTTGTGAGGAATAAATGAGGACAATCCACAAAGAGCACCCAGCACTGTGCCTGGCACACAGTGAAAGTGCAGTCGCTTTTAGTCCCGGGTACATGGAGGGTGATGGCTGGTACACAGGCTCTCCTGATTCCCGCAGAATCACAACCACCAGGGTTTCTTTTGGGTCTGGGAGTGGGGGATGGGGAAGGGCCCATGGCCGTACGCTGGCTCCGGGAAGCTGCTGTTACTGTTCTTTCATCTCCAGAGAGCAATGCCTTCTCCATCTCTCCATTCCCTGCCAGGTGACCAACCGCGGGGAGGCCCACCTTGAGCTGAACGCTTTCCGCAGGAAGCACGACTGCGCCCTGGTCATCTCTGGAGACTCCCTGGAGGTGAGCTCGGGGACCCCCAGAGAGCAGGGTCCTCCCAAAAGCCTGGACCTCTTTCTGCTGCAGTGGGGGCCCTGCGGGCTAGGAGGTGACCTTGGTCGACCCCTCCCTCCACACCCTCCAGGTATGCCTCAAGTTCTATGAGTACGAGTTCATGGAGCTGGCCTGCCAGTGCCCGGCCGTGGTCTGCTGCCGCTGCGCCCCGACCCAGAAGGCCCAGATTGTGCGCCTGCTGCAGGAGCGCACCGGGAAGCTCACCTGCGCAGTAGGTAGGCACTGCCCGGGCCTGGACCACTGGCCCTGGCCTCCCGGTGCACCAGCACTACGTTCCGGAAGGCTAAATGGACTCTGCTGCTGTGTTCTTCAAATTCCCCTGAGTTTGCACAGGTCATAATTTTTTACCTCCCCACAGACTTTGGCTCTCTTTTTGTTATTATTTTTAATATTTCCCTTGGAGAGAGACTAGATAAGCATATCCCAGGGCCTCTCCTCCTTTGCTAGTGACACAGGAACACAGCATTCCAGAAGGGTGACAACCACATGCTGAGGAGTTGGGTCTGGGTTCAAATCTTTCTGCTGCATTTTACCAGCTGGGTGCCCGAGGCGGCTTCCTTCACCCGTCTGAGCCTCGGTTTGCTCACCAGTAGGATGGGGATAATAACAGTGGTTTCCTCAAACGGTACTTATAAGGATGAAAGAAGGTCACATTTCAAAAGCGCTTGCCACAGCGCGTGGTCAATGTTCAACATGAGCAATGCTAGTTGTTGCCGACGGTGCTGTCGCGTAGCATGGCTGCCTCAGGGGAGGGCGGGTGGTGGTTGCAGATGTCCACGTGGGTGCAGCCCGCTGCCCCTGCTCGGTGCCGGGACCCTTGGCATGTCACCTGGTCTCTCTGATGCTCGGCAAAACAGCGCCTGTAAACTAGGATCCCGATGGCGTGGGTGGTTGGAGAGATTACACGGAGCAGGGCGGGCAAGGCGTTTATACCAGGCACTCCGCGAGAGGCATACATGTTTTATTGTTTAAGGCAAGCGTGAGATATGGGGGTCATCTTTTCTCTCTGGTCTGTGTGGCCCACAGGTGATGGTGGCAATGACGTCAGCATGATCCAGGAGTCTGACTGTGGAGTGGGGGTGGAAGGAAAGGTGAGCGCGTTTTCCTCTGCTCTGAGCCACGAGCTAGAGTGTCTTTACTTGTGTTCTTTCCCCTGCAAGACACAGCTTTGATGCTTTTGGAGATTCTAGATAAGAATTGTAAAATGCAAGGAACCGTGTATCACAGTTACCTGGAAGACAGAGATTTGTACCGCTATATCTATAGACAGATAATTGCTGGCCTTTTGCTTGCCAAAACCTAAATTAAAAAAAAAAAGTTTTTCTGTATTCTTGGGGTACCATGAAAGTATTTCAACTTTTCCGTGGTCATCAGCATCATCAGTAAAAGCATCAGTTATCATGCTATGCACTGATCTCTTGGGGGCTGTAGAAGAATGGGGTGTGGTTTGCCTCTCGCTAAAAGGCCTCTTTGGCTATAATTTTTAAAAGCTTTTGTAGGCCGGGCGTGGTGGCTCCCGCCTGTAATCCTAGCATCCTGGGAGGCTGAGGCGGGTGGATCGTTTGAGCTCAGGAATTCAAGACCAGCCTGAGCAAGAGCCAGACCCTGTAGCTAAAAACAATAAAGAAAGAAGAGAGAGAGAGAGAAAGGAAAGAAAGAAAGAAATAGTTTTTGTGCTATGAAATAATTTTTCTGTCTTTCCTTCCTTGTCCATTGTGTGCTTGCCTCTTATAAGTTACTCTGCCCTTTGTGAACTCTAAGTGACTACCGGCAAGAAGATTGGTCACCATGTTTGTTAGAACTATGTGTAAAATAAGAATACCAAAGCCCTGAGGGAAGACTAGAAATGCCTTCCTCAGCATTTTTTTGCATATTTTCATGAATTTGGCTAACCTGTAGGCCTTTTTTTCCTTTCCTACCTTGTCTGGTTCTCTGGTTCTCAGCCACATGACAATTATTTGAAGTTGCAGAGATAAATGATTCTTGACTTTGTTGGAAATCAGTATAGGTTCCCTGGATATAGAGTTTAAGAAGCATACTTCAGTTTA
>RJWJ010037262.1:0-15642 GCA_004363605.1 Indri indri | reverse complement strand
CTGTGTTTCCACGAGGCCACGCAAGATCCGTACTCAGAAACAACCTTATCTCTTATTGGATACTTGTGTCACCGTCATCATTACCATTATCATCGCTATCACCATCACCATCATCACCTTCACCACCATCATCACCATCACTGTCATCATCACCATCACAACTGTCATCATCACTACCACCAGCATCATCACTACCATCGCCATCCAAATTTCCTACCTTATTTAGATTCCCGTGGTTTTCCCCCAATACCCTTTCTCTGTTCCAGCACCCACCCAGGACCTGGCATTACGTTTAGTTATCACATCTTCTTAGGCTCATCTCGGCGATGACAGTTTCTCAGACTTGTCTTTGATGACCTTGACAGTCTTGAGGACGACCTGGCAAGTCTTTTGTAGGATGTCCCTCAGCTGAGATCTGTCAGATCTCTTTTTCACGATCAGCCTGGGCTTCTAGGATTTCGTGAGGAAAATCACAGAAGTAAAATGCCATGTTCAGCGCACCGCGTCAAGTGTGCCTTCAGGGTCCCACCAGCGGGGACCACGGCAATGGACATTAGGAGCTGTCACTGCCAGTTTCCAAATGAAAGTTCTTTTCCTCTCCTTTATTTCCTGCTTGTTAATCTCTCGTTAGCCCACATGTTAAGATTGTGACATATGTCGCCCCCTAGATCTACCTGCATTTAGGGAATTAAGGGCAGGACTCATGTCACATTTGCCATGCTGTGGATTGATGTAAGTATTAGCGAAGGAACGCTGCAAAGAACAAACTCTCCTCCACTGCCCAAGTGGGGCTCAAATCCCGTTGTTTGGGCATCGATCAATACGAAGGGTGAGCTCTGAAAAACAAAAAGACGTACATGGGGGAAAAGGAGAAAGAAGAAGAGAAAAAGATAAAATTCAACCTCCCTACTCCATATTAGGCACAAAACCCTGTTCCACGGAAGGCTGAATCTGGAAAGAATTTAAGTCCCAAGTGGTGGCTTTGCTGCCTCTGAACAGCAGCCTGCTTTGCGAGGGGAAGCGTTATGAACCCGAGCAGACACGGGACCAGTGTGTCCTACGTTTGACTTGTTTTCAAAGCCAGTCCAGCCATGGCTACCAGCCTCTGCCCGCCATTGCTCGACTCAATTGAAGGTTGGGGAGTCAGTCCAAGCAACCTTCCTCCGCGCTTTCTACCGTCAGCCCAACCCGAGGCAGGTGGTCTGCCATTATTTATGCAATATTTATCCTATCAGCAAGTCTCCCTCTGCTGTTCTCCAACCTGGGATGATATTCAAATTCTGCATTTCCATTGCCCTTTTATTTTTCCATTTCCCGCCGAGATCCATACATCCAGGTGTTGGTGTGCGTTGTCAACAGGTAACAAGCAGAGGGGAAGCCCGGGGGCCCCAGAGCTCTCTGCAGCTGAGGCGCTTTGCCTGCCAAAATGCTCTCACATCCTGTGCTGTGTGCCCCGAGTGAGGTGGTGTGATCTCCACCCGGCGCACACACGGCTGTTTATATATGAGCCGCAAGCCAGCTGAAGACACGTGGCCCCAGCCTCTGCAGAAATCAGCTGTGCTGTGAGTTACATCGTCCCCATTTGCTAATGAATATACAAAAGGGAAAAAAAATCTTTTTAGCTTGGCTGGTTAGTTGCAAAATATGTCATTTTCTCATTCACGTAATTGTTGGGATCGAGTGGAAAAATGTAACAATTTTTAAGGTATTCTTTCTCCCGATGACGGTGACTCTTTAAGAGTTCACGTCAGAAATATCTATCTGGGGATTTTTTTTTTTTTTTTCAAAATAGGTAGTTAAATTCTCTTTCCTCCCCTAGAGATGCTGAACTAGAATTGGGTGTATGAATTTTGACAGTGTTCCCCGAAGGATTCTGATTTATAATCCTGGGTAAGAACACTACTTGAAAAAATTGGGGTGTCTGGATTTAGGGCTGAGTCTGACACTGAGGTTTAGGGTTCTACAAAGATTTAAATTGGGGGAGGCGTGGGGGGGGAGGAAATCCCAGGCATCCGTTAATGTTAACAAACAGCTGCATATTGGGAAAGCAGATGTAATAAAAAACTGAAATATGTCTTTATTTTTATTTTCTGGCATGGGTGCCTTGGCCTCAGCAACAGTCTGTGTGGAGACAGCCAACATGTGGTCCCTGCTATGTTTATCCCAACCACTTCCTGTTCTCCTCCCCAAATATCTTTCGAATTACTCTCCTCAGCACACAGTGATCTCTGCCTGTCTTTCTTTCTGCCCAGACTCAAAAAGGACCAGCTTGTGTTGGTTTAAAGTGACCAGAGGACTTGTGCAGACCCAGAGGCTGTCTACAACAGGTATCTAATCACTGCTGTGAGCACACAGGTGTGATGAGTCTGAGTGACATAAACAGACACATAAATATATTTTCATGTTAATTTTTTCCCTCCTAGGTCTCAATTTTTATGGCTTTTACAAACCATAAAAAATGATAGATGTTAGGGCCGGGCTCAGTGATTCACGCCTGTAATCCTAGCACCCTGGGAGGCTGAGGCAGGAGGATTGCTTGAGCCCAGGAGTTTGAGGCTGCTGTGAGCAAGGCTGACACCACTGCACTCTAGCCTGGGCAACAGAGTGAGACTTTGTCTCAAAAATTTATAAACTTTATAAGAACGTACACCAGCTACAGACAGCACAGTTATCTCTTAGACACTGTGAACAGCATGAATTTGATATAAGTGCCTGACACAGAAATGAAATAATTTGGACCACGTTGCTGTTACACTAGGGAGATCAAAGGAGTAGAATACAAGAGCATTGCCCCGACTTCTACTGAGGGAGGCCTGGTTTACCCAGAGCTTAGGGGTTCAGTGCTAAGCGCAGCCCGGAACGGGGACATTTGGGGATAAAATGGAGAAAAATATCACAGGCATATCAGGATACGTGAGGCACCACACTTATGCTCTGGTCACCATGGAGTGACAGGAATAACCCAGTGACCAAAAAACAAACAGTCAATCATTTTTGGAAGAAGCACCTTCAAAGACTTGATATCAGGCGATTAGGGGCAGTGATCACCGAAAGGCAGAAAAATGAGCGAGTGTAGACCCAGTGTGGCCCTGGCTCGCTGCCTGGAGAGAGTGTCCGGGCCACGGCACCGGAAGAGACAAACCGAAAAAGCGTGGAGAACCCCCTGAGTTGAGGACATTGAGCTAGGGAGCAGCCGCAGCCATAAATCAACGCCCAGTGGAGTGTCCGGCCATCAGAACCCTCGCGCTATCAGAGCAGGCTGCCTTGGAGAGAAGAGATGCCGGACGTTTTCAGACAGAGCTGGGTCACCGCCTGCTTCTGTCTCTTGCAAGCCTGACTTTAAGATGTTTGGAGCATGAGTCGGGCTGTGTTTTATATAATGCAAAAGCTTGGACCAGCTTACACACTACCATGTTTACACTATCGAGTTTCAGATGGTTTCTTTTAACTAATTCGATGTGTTATGCAATAGTCCGTCCAATATTTTGAAGGGAACAAAAGAATTCGAACACATGTAGATAAGCTAAAAAGTGATCATAATTGCATTTAATTAGATAAATACCAAACCCAGCATTTCATGAGCAATTCACCCGTCAGACAAATTACTATGGTGCCAGTTACATGGAAAACCAGGTCCATGCTGAGGTAATCTAATTATAATCCGTGCTTTGCTTTCACGATGCTGGACTGTTTCAAAAGAAGAAAGGTATTTTTTGCTTAAAACATCCAGATAATTGCAGTTGATCCAAATTCGCAGTCTTTGATTTTGTTTATAGATAACAAAAATGTTTGCTTTCAGCATGTATGTTATCGTGTAAACCTTTCGTTTCTGTAAACCTCAGAGCCATAAACAATGAAGTCAGCTTCAGGGCTATCCACCTGTGAATGAAAATCTTTTGCCTTAGCAAGACAAAACAACAACATTTGTTGTAACGACTATGTCTTCTTCCCTTAGTGGCCTTTCTTACCAATGGATTTTGTTTGCATCCAACTTACTGGGGATTTAAGAGAGGAAGCCTTAGCTCTGGAAGGTTGAGAGAAAACAAAGTCTTCATGTTCCCTGTACATACAACAGGGATGTTTATTTCAAGCACATAGAAGCTTTTCTGCAGCAAAAAATACAATCTCGATGGTTCATCTAGACTGAGTTCATCTTCATCAATGTGTTAGGATATCCAAGGTTAAAATTCGCCCTTTTTTCTTGGCTACAATGTAGTCCACTCTTTCGTGACATCATTGAATAGCACACACATGAGCTCACAGTTACAGATGCATGTTTCCTGTCTGTGTGCATGCTAAGGCACTGTTTGTTTGCACAGCGGCCCCTGAGAAGCAAAATTTCACATCCCACCTGCATGCATCTGCCTTCCCAAATGTGTATGCTAAGAAGAAACCTGCCATAAACTGTGAGAAGAAGAACAAACAAACTGCAGAGCTCGAAAGCATGCCACCCCCAGTTAGCCCGTTCCTACGAGGAACGACACACAGATTTTCCTACTCTCAAAGAGGTTTTGTAGACAGGCAGGGCTTGTAACGCATTTCATCATTGTTCTGTGATTTGGAGTTCACTCCGCCTCACTCCCATTTTGATGTTACCATTGGGTATATCGATGCTTCAGTTCTCTTCTGGTGTTCATTGGATCTCCGAATTACTGTTTAAAAAGTCAGATCATGCCCTAAAGGAACTCCTCTTCCCATAGTACCTTATGCTTTGGAAGCAGAAGTTGTTGGTTTTTTTTTTTTTTATATAGGGATGTACAAAATTATTATACATGCAAATTATCTCAAGAGCTGAAAGCACATTGTCCTGGAGGGAATGGTAGCGTTCTTCATTTCTACCGATGCCTGTCGTGACATGGCTTCCTGGTTGGGGACCGGAAGATAAGATGGTAGCAGGAACACAAGGAAAGAGCCCGTGTTATTTGCACATTTTAAATTATACTCTAAAATGGCGTCTGGAATGGTATGCCAGGTTAAAGACCGCATTCCGAGGAAAACCATGCCCTAAAGTTTCCTTTGCCCAAAATCACGGGATTTCTCAGATTTCAATCTGTGGCTGTCTTAGTCCTTTTGGACTGCTATAACAAAATTGCACAGACGGGGCACTTATAAACAACAGACATTCATTGCTCACAGTCCTGGAGGCTGGAAGTCCAAGATCCCGGCGTGGCAGAGTCTGTGTCTGGTGGGGACTCACTTCCTGGTTCATAGATGGTGTCTTATCAACTTTTTGGGGGGTATGTAAACATTTGGACCATGGCAGTGGCAAAGGCTACAGTCATGTGTCGCTTAACAACACAGATATGTTCTGATAAATGAATCCTTAGCAATTTAATCGTTATGCAAACATCATAGAATGTCCTTAACACAAACCTAGATGGAACAGATTACTACACACCTGGGCTGTGTGGTGTCACCTGTTGCTCCCGGGCTGCACACCTGCACAGCACGTCACCATCCTGAACACGCGGGCAACTGTAACACAACGGTAAGTATTTGTGTATCTAAACATATCTAAGCATAGAAAAGGTATAGTGTGAACACGGTATGAAGATAAAAATGGTACGCCGGCATAGGGCAGGTCTGTTAAATCTTACGGGACCCCGTTGTTGACCGAAACATCCTTAAGTGGTACATGGCTGTATTATCTACAATCCAGCTCCAGTACCTCTCAAAATCCGTACACCTGTGCCCGAGACTGCACTCGAGTGTGGTTCGCAAGTCTGGACACAATGCGGGCAGAAATGTCAACGTCAGAGCACTTGGTAGAGATTGCGGGACCATGAGAGAACAATTTGGGGAAGAAAAAAATGAGGGAGTAGAAACAATCGTTTTTTTTTCAAAAGAGCAAACCAGGCAGGCAGGTCCCCTGTAGATAAAACAGTGCCCCCGTGGTCTTCCTGGGGTAAGGAACATTCCCACGCTGTAGGTGTTGCCCTGTTAACTTTTAGGGCTGGCAAAATGCCACTGCTTTTTGCGTCTTGCCAGTGATGAAGTAGCCTTTGACAAGTTGACTGGGAGTTAATAAAGGGGTCGGTGAGATGCCCCTGAGCGACTCAGCGAGGGGCTGGCGGAGGGGAGGTGGGCTGTCAGGTTGGAAACCAAGGCCAAGTCACTCCCAGGAAGGACACACCCTCCACTGCCACCGAGAGCCAGAGATTAACCTCAGCTGACCTGCCAAAGGAGAAGCCAGACTCTAGGAGGGGGTTAACGGGAAACCGAACACAGATCGCTCTCCTGTCAGAATGTTCCAGAAGGCAGCCTGACATTTTAGGATTGTGCAATAAAAATCAGTGACTGCTCAGGAGCGACTCGGAGTTGCATTTCGGTTTTGCTTTTGCTTTCTGCCGGGAATTCGGAAAAGTGTCTGTCTCAGTCGTTGCCCTCAGCTGCGAGGGGCGCCTGTGTGTGTGTCCATGTGTGTGTGATGATGAGAGCTCCGTGACTGGCTGCCTTACGCAAACTAATTTTCTCACAGTCTCCCTCAGTTATACTGTGTAGGTGGCCCACTACCTACTTATTTAACCCTTGTTCTGCTCTCTTCCTGGCCTCTTAAAGTGAACTCTTTAAAACAAATCAGCAGGTGCCATGCAAGAGATTCCATTTAAAAGACACCTAAAAATGTCAAATGTTTATAGCAGCACAATTCACAGTTGCAAAGATGTGGAAACAACCCAAGTGCCCATCAATACACGAGTGGATTAATAAAATGTGGTATATGTCTACCATAGAGCACTACTCAGCCACAAAAAACAGTGGTGTTCTAAAAAGAAATTGGGGGACTGGGGTGGATAATAGCCTAAGGAATAAATCTTGTAAAATTTCCTTTTTCGAGTTCACCTTTCTGATTTAGCCGAAGATAGAGAACTCCGAGACAGCCTCATCCCCCTTCCATGGGAAGGAAACTGTCTTTAACTCCCAGCAAACTGGGGAACTCACGGATGAGAAGCATTTGCAGTCGCTCATTTAGACACCCACAAGGGCATTTCTTGACACGAGTGACAGCCCAACTTTACTGCTAGTCTTTGCTGTGATCTTCAGAGGCTTGTGAATTTTTCATGGCTCGTTCTCTGACCTCCCACTAACTAATGTCACAAAGCAGATGTCAAGATGCACACACTTGCCCATGTGCTAGGGAAGTGCTAATTTTCTCACACTTTCCAGGCTGTGAGTCTCCTGGGTGGTTTGACCAAGAAGCTCTGGGAAGAGAAGGAGCATTTCTTTTCTTTCTTTTTTTTTTTTTAATTGCAGAATATTGAGGAGGTGCAAATGTTTAGGTTACATATATCACCTTTGCCCTGCCCGAGGCAGAGCTTCAAGCGTGCCCATCCCCTGGATAGTGCACACCGCACCCATTAGGTGTGAATATACCCATCCCCTCCTCCCCTCCCACCTGCCTGACACCCGATCAATGTTACTACCATATGTGCACTTAAGAGTTGAATTTCTTTCCTTTCACCTTGCAACCCTAAACGTGCATGCAAACAGACATGGGCATCCTCAGAGCATGCTATTGATTGGGCCAAAGGGAGCAATAAAGTGAAAATTACCTAATCCCATTTGGGGTTAAAACACAGAAACGTTTGGTTTCTTCCCATAATGACAGCCTTGCACCAGTGGCCTGACATCTAGAGCAAGTACCTGGAGAAGCATGGTGATGATGAAATGGAAGTCACAACAGGAATAAGACATTTACAAACAAGATGGCAAGCGTTCGCTGGCAGCCAGATGTTTCTGCAAGATGCACCAGGTAGTTTTCCTTAAGAAGATAAACAGCAGATGACTATCATGCTCAGAGATGGCAAAAGTAAAAACAAAAAACTTAGAAACTACAGACAATTTGGAACAAGGGTGTTCCAAAGATGCTGTCTCCAAGGTGCTCAGCAACTAGACTCCTTTTATCCGCTTTACCACCCCAATACATGACACATGATGCTCATCCTCCAGTTTGCCTCGTGGCTCAATATGGATGCTGAAGCTCCAGCCACCGTGTCTATATCCCAGGAAGTAGGGATGTAGGAACAAAATGGGCTACCTGTCAACTGATTTAGCTCTTTCTTGGCAGTCCTCCTAAATGTTCCACACTTCTGCCAATATTCTTTGGAACTTAAGTTGAATGAGAGGCTATAGAATGTAGTTGGTTAAGTTGGGGACATGACCACCCCACAAAAACTTGGACTCACTTGAGAATGGACTTCAGTTATCAACTACCAGTTTCTGCTCAGGATGCCACAAAATAATGTACCGTAAGACAGCTCAGAGATGGGACCAGTCATGATTTGTGAGCACCAACGCCAGCTTCTAAGGAGCTGGTATGCATTTCTCTCCACATCCACTCCCAAACAAGCCAGTTCTTCACCAGGACCTTTGGGTCTTCTCTCCCTTTTCTCCCTTTCCTCCCTGATCTCTCTGTAGCTCAGAATCAGAAATGGGTTGGCAGGGCTGATTTCTTCTGCAGGCTTCAGGGAAGAATACATTTCCCATTTTTTTCTAACTTCTAGAGGCTGCCGGCACGGCCCCATCGGCAAATCCAGAGTGTAGCATCTCATCTCTCTCCCTGTCTCTATTTATCTATCTCTGTATATATTTTCCCATCATGTGTCCTCTTTTGAGTCCTCTCTGCGGGCACACTATTGCCATCTCCGTCTTACACATCAGGGAACAGAATCTCAGAAAGATTATGAAACTTGGCCAAGTTTCCAGAAGACGTAAATGGAAACACTGCTACCCGCAAGTCTATAATAGCACAAAGAACGTACAACCATATACAGTTTCAAAGATTATAATGATAATCTTTGAAATGATATTTTCCTGTGTCCCCCTGCTAATATTTTTGTTAGCCAGCCTTTAAATGATAAGCAGAATTTCAATTGCATCGTGCTTATTTCAGACGAATGCAACCTGTGCATAAGAACTTCCCTACCCAAGAGCTAAATAAAATCAGATGTGAGTAGTCACATCGATGCTACGAAGTTCTAGAAAGGAAAACGCTAGAAAAAGGACTGGTTCTAACCGAAAGCCAATCCGACAGTCTTTTTTCATCTAAGCATGTTCCTTTCTTAGGCGTTTCGTTTTTGCAAGTCACGTGACTGTATTCCAATGCATGCTCCAAACGCCTCTCCCGACTGTCTTATAGCTAACGAGAGCAGACAAGACGTCTTCAGCTGCTCAAGTTCGATCCACGTGCACGTGAGTTTTAAAGACACACAGAGTGATTTTGCTGGCAACACCATGGAGTCATGTGCTGGTGAGGTCTCTGCGTCTCGGCCAACGCAAGCACGTCTCAGGTGCGGGAAGAGCCAGGTGCAGCCAAGCGTCTCTGCCCTTCCGGGAATGTGTACGTTGGCTCATGACAGATGCAGATGCACCAGTTCTGTGGAAGGCTCGTAAAATATCATTTAAAATAAGAGCATTCAGCATATTTTCTTGAAGTAACGAGGGCAGCTGACACGAAATAAAAAAGGATCGGTAATTACCGAGAGGACTTGGTGAAAACATAAAGTCGGTTTGGACCGATCTCAGAAAAGGGGAACACACGCTATTTTTATTCATAGCAAGAGTTGGGAACGGTCTGAAATCCTGGCGCCGTTTCCTCAATTTTCCACACCCCAAAGCCAGGCCCGAAACAGCGTTGAGGATAAAAAGTAGTGAACATTATTGCACCAAGACAAATACGTCCATTGTAGCATCTGCTGGAAGCGGGCGGGATGGAAAATTGAGAACCGAGCCACTCTCGTAAGCCAGCTTCCCAAAAGCAGAGCCATGGAGGGGCGGGAGAAAATCGAGATTTCCAAAGACAGTCAATTTGTGGTGCTCGTTTGAGACGGGATGAAATGACTTAGGACCTGACCTTGAATCTCTGAGACGTTGGCCTTTTGGAACTTAACAGCGCCAGATTCCACAAACACATTATTTTAAGGATGGCTCTATGCCCACATAAACAAAGAAGGCAAAAAGCAGTATAATTTCTGGGGTACTGAGATTGTGTCTGCGTTAGCCTCTTAGGGCAGCCATAGCAGAGTCCCACAGACCGGGCAGCTGAAACCACAGACATTTGTTCTCTCACGTCCTGGGGGCTGGAAGTCCCAGATCAAAGTGTCTCAGGGCTGGTTCCTCCTGAGGCCTCTCTCCTGGGCGTGTAGACGCCGTCTTCTCCCTGTGTCCTCACAGGGTCGTCCCTCTGTGCATGTCTGTGTCCTCATCTCCTCTGCTTATAAGGACACCGGTCCTGTTGGATCAGGGCCCACTGTAGTGACCCCAGTTTACCTTAATCACCTCTTTTAAGACCCATCTGCAAACACAGCCACAGTCTCAGGTCCTGGGGGTTAGAGCTCCAACCTATGTATTTGTGGGATTAGGACTTCAATTCAGTCCACCACAATGACCTTTTCTGACGACCTCTGCTCTGTATGGACATGGTGTGCGTACATCCCACTGAAAGCGGCTCAGCATGTTTTTATGGACAGAAGGAATCCAGGCCATCATTGCTTGGCTTGAGCGCATGGTGAGAGAGTGCATCACCTTGTACGTGATACTTCAACATTTGGTTTTCATCCTCTAAATCAGAGGTCCTCAAACTACAGTCCACTGATCAAATCTGGGCCCACCATCTCTTCCCGTAAATAAAGTTTTATCGGCACACAGCCATGCCCAATCATTTACGTATCATCTGTGGCTGTGTTTTCAACATGGCGGCAGAATGCAGTGTTGGCCATGGAGCCCAGATAGCCCACGGAGCCAAAGCTAATTTACCACCTGGCCATTAATAAAAGCAAAATGAAAAACGTGTGTCAGCCCCTGTTCTAACCTACAGGCAGTGATTGGAAGGGATTTGACAGTTTTATAATCACCCAAGCAATCCTGCGGGAATTGCACTGGAATTAAGCGTCAGATGGAGTAAGATTTCAAGGCAGATGCAGCACAGCAAGGAAAGGAACGGATGCAGGAATGTGAGCTAACCGTGGAAGGCTTGAATTGCTTCGAGATGCAGCAGATAAGTTCTTCATCTGAGAAAGTAAACGGCGGGGCAGAGAGAAGGCAAACAGAACTAGCAAAAGTTTGTGACGGCCCTTCCGGGACATGCCTGCAAGAACTTCCCAGGGGCTGGAAGGAAGGTTCCCAGGCAGCTGACGGACCTGTCAGGGTGGGACATCACCACTGATCAGCAGGTGACCAATCAGAGCCCAGGTATAGCCTCAGAGAAAGTGGTTTTAGGTGATGATGCGGGCTTGTAGCCTGAGGGACAATGGCGGCCCGGGGCATCAAAGGAAAGAGGTTAGTTAGATGGGGCCAGTGGTCTAAGACCAAATGGGGGAAGGGTTATTAGGGTCTTGGTGAGAGACCTAGTGGCTAAATATTGTGGTCAAATGCTGACCGCCATGATATTTAAGATTTCAGAGACAATGTACCTGCTACGGTGCTGAGTGGGGCCAGAATGAAGATGTGACAACTCTCTGTTTGCCCATTTTTGGGTGCATGTGGCCATTTGAGTGAGGTTACAAAACGGTCCTTGCAGAAGGAAAGAAAGTTCAGTATTGGGACATTTATGTCCAGCTGGGAAGTGACTTTTGTGTCACTGAACACAGGCGTGGTGGTGGGGTCTTTCCAGCCTGGCGAATGGGAGACATTTCCAAGTCCGGGACGTCGAATCCTAGATCTTGGGTCAATGACGTAGTCTACAAAGCTCATCTCCGTGTGGTCAGGCATGAATGGGGATGATGTTTCTGATTTGCAGCTTCTGTTTCTATGGTTTCAGAGCTCCAGGCTTCCTCTCTCCCTTCATTAGCTCAGGGATTATCTCTGGGGCTAGGGTTGGCCTCATCCTCAAGGCTCGGACCGCAGGGATCAGCTCATCCCTGAGGGCTGGAGTCAGAAGGGATCGCCTCGCTTCTTCTTCTAACATTTTTTTAATGGACTCAAAATCCTACAGGGCAATAATTTCCTATATGTGGCAAGATCTAGACAAACATAATCACCCAACTTGCTTCTCCTGAGATGTTCAGCCCTCCAAGGGCAGCACATGTTGCCAGAAAAGGCAAATCCGTAGAGACAGACGGTAAATTAACAGTTGATGAGTGCTGGTGGCAGGGGAGGAGGATTGGCTGCTAATGGGTACGGGGTCCCCTTTTGGGGTGATAAAGACACTCCGGAACTAGATAGGCATGGCGGTTGCACAACACTGTGAATATACTAAATGCTGCTGAATTATTGGCTTTGAAATGGCTAATTTTCTGTTATGTGAATTTTGCCTCAATTAATTATTTTTAAAACAGTATAGTGAGCACTGTATGCTTCCTACAGCTAGATCCTGAATAAACTACTATAAACCTTGAAGTCACCACTTAAAGATAACTATTTGCATGTATTTATAGCAAACTGAAATGTACATATTTCATACGTGCATATACATTTAATATGTGTGTGTATAAAAACAGAGAGACGCACATGAATTTTACTGAAATAAACTGCTATGTATCTTATGTCAAAAAACAAGTAGGCACAATCCAAAAGTCCTTCTCAAATTCCTCCCTGCTGAAAAAAAAATAATTATAATTAATTAGCGTGTTTCCTCATTGAAGAAATGGCCCTAGAGCCAAAAGGAAGATTAGCAATGTTGACATTCAGAGGATGTCTAAAATGTTAGGCCAAGACTCTCGTTCGGTTTATCTGCATTATGTTTGGCTTTTCAATTCAAAGTGTTCCAGAAGGTTCTCAGATTTATGTGTCAGAAGAGTCTTAGAAGTTGGAGACTGACGTTATTCTTTGTGTTTGCAAACCGTCTCCCCTGTTTGCTTCCTAGCTCGAAGGGGAAGGCACGCTTGCTGCAGGCTGAAGGGCGTGCATGGATCAGGGCTTGCATTTAAGCCAGTCGAGGAGCTGGATGTTTCCAGCAACCGCATCAGATGGCTCTGCCTTCCTCTGAAGGATTTGCTGAGACGTATCCACTTGCTGCTCCCATGGCCACATCTCAGCAATCCTGTTTCTGTTTTCTGTGTCTTGCTCAAACAGCCCTGAGCGTGATGGCACATTCAGTGTTCTCCTTGAAGAGCTGACCCGTCTGTGCTCAAAAGCCCTGGCTTGGAGAACCGCGCAGCAATCCAAAGCAAACCCGACTTTCAAGGCAGGGCACGTCCGTGTTCTTTAACGAGCTGACATTCATTAGATAAAACACTAAATTGTTATAATTGGTCGCTTCATCAGGTTGGCGGTGCATGTACTGACACAATCACCCTGTTCGGTGTTTAGACATCTGCGCTCTTTTAGCAGCCTAGAGAAACAAGTGTTCGGTGGGGACGATATTTTCACCAAGTGTAGTAGGATTTATAATGCAGAACACCTAGCATACATCAGCCCTGATGGCCCGAATGCTTTGATTAATGTGGGTAATCAGTGTAGAGTGTTTGGACTTCAGTGTGAACTGTTTACTTTTGGAACACGGGAAAGGTGAAGTTCACTTTGTTCGTTCTGACTGTCCACCCTCTGTGAGGTTCTTCATTTTGTCTCAAGTCATTCTTCCATTTATGTGTGCTCACCCAGCATAATTCTCCTTCCTGGTGATATTGTTGAGATGTAAAATCAGATGCAAAGAGAAACTCCTAATGGAAATTCCTCAAAGAGCTAAAAGTAGACCTATCGTTTGATCCAGCAATCCTATTCCTGGGCATCTATCCAAAGCGAAAAGACACATTCCATAAACAAGACATCTGCACGCGAATGTTTGAGGCAGCACAAATTCACATTCGCAAAGATGTGGAAACATCCCAAGTGCCCATCGATCCATGAGTGGATTAATAAAATGTGGTGTGTCTACACCACGGAGTTCTACTCAGCCACAAAAGACAATGGTGATCTAGCACCTCTTGTGTTATCCTGGATGGAGCTGGAGCCCATTCTACTAAGTGAAGTATCCCAAGAATGGAAAAACAAGCACCACATGGACTCACCATCAAATTGGTACTAACTGATCAACACTTAAGTGCACATATGGTAGTAACATTCATCGGGTGTCGGGTAGGTGGGAGGGGGAGGAGGGGATGGGTATATTCACACCTAATGGGTGTGGTGTGCACCGTCTGGGGGATGGACACACTGAAGCTCTGACTTGGGTGGGGCAAAGGCAATATACGTAACCTAAACATTTGTACCCCTGCAATATGCTGAAATAAAAAAATAAAATAAAAAGAACTAGAGAAGGAAGGACTTCCTTTTGCCCTCAAAGAAACTCGTAATCTAAGTTTTCTTTGAAATGCACATTTGCTTTAAATGATTTGTCTAAACAAACTTTTATCTTCCAATTCTTGTATCTTGATGATTTCTGTTTTGTTGTTGCTGTTGTTGCTTGTTTATTAAACCCAAACCACGGAGAAATAAATCCTTCCCAATTTTACTATGATTTCATTTTCGTGATGGGCAACACCAGCCTTGTCCTTGTCCATGCTCGAAAACACCACGGACAGAAGCTGAATGCACAATGAACACTGAATTTCATGCTCTTTTGGAAGAAAACACCTTACGGACTGTGCTAGATATTTTGGTGATCAGCCTTTTGCAAGGATATCTTCTCGCCAATATCTATTCATAGGACTCTTTTTTTATTTTTTAAAAAGCTGATGTTTTCATCCAAGCCAAATATTAAACATGGTGGATGAAGAGGAGAAATCAGATCTTTTGAAAATATGGGTGAGTTACATTTATTCTGTAAAATAACTATAAGTAAAAATATGTAAATAGACAAGAATAATCACTCTCTAGAGGAAGATATTTTTACAGTAGCGTGAGAAAACCTATGGAACCCCCCCAAATAAACAAACCTCCAAGACCCCAGGGAGAACCTCGTTACGTGGTGTGTACTGCCCTCTAGCGAAGAGTACTTGAACAGAAAACATCCCAGACACCCAGTATTAATACACAAAATATTTTTTCAGCTATGCGTAAAGGGCTAAGACAACTAAATCTGCAAATGTTTCTCGTTGATTTATTACGGCTGTTTAATAATCTACAAAACCACAATCAGCAATATCAACAAATATCCTGTTTCCAGATTGAACTGTTAGGTTTGCAGTTCAAATTCCTGTAAATGGTTTCTGTTTCCAAAAATTAAGCAATAACAGAATTTTTTTTTTAGATGTTCCAATGTTCAAATCTATTTGGCCCATTTATCTTTTAATAGTTTTGCAAGACGCACAGGCACTGCGTGGAATGTGACTCACTGGCGGCAGAGGACCCAGACCTGGTGTTTCTACACAAGTTTGCAACTGTTAAAAGTGTGTCTCCATTGGCCGTGTTGCTGCTGGTTTTTCTAAAAGGCATGGAATTGTCATGAAGCTGGTTCGTGTATCGTCGGTATTGGTGTCTCTCTCTCTCTCCCTAAGGTCTCTGCGATCACAACGACCCCTGGCAGCCGCAGACTGGAGCAGGGCTTATCTTGCCTTGTTCTGCTTTGCTGAAATTTCTTTCTTTCTTTCTTTCTTTCTTTCTTTCTTTCTTTCTTTCTTTCTTTCTTTCTTTCTTTCTTTCTTTTCTTTCTTTCTTTCTCTTTCTTTCTTTCTTTCCTTCTTTTTTTTTCTTTCTTTCTTTTCTTTCTCTCTCTCTCTTTCTTTCTCTCTCTCTCTCTCTCTCTTTCTTTCTTTCTTTCTTTTTTTT
>RJWJ010037261.1:0-15637 GCA_004363605.1 Indri indri | reverse complement strand
GCCTTTGGCTCTTTGAAATGATTTTAATATCTTATTTATTCCCTCTTGTAGTAAGTCGATTAAATCTTTAACAGATGTACATTTTATATTTGCATTATTTCACTGTTTTACCTCTTTTAACATTTACTTTAATGTGAATGATACTCCCTTCATGGTTTTGTCTCTTGAGAAGTTCCAGCTAAATCTACCTTTATTTTGCAATAGCTAAACTCTTTTACCTATATCATCATGACTATATGTTTGCATTAATCACCTTAAATATATTTTAGTGAGCCAGACTATGCTGCATTGAACTAGAATTAATCCAATAAGAATAAATCCAATAATTTATACTATTTGTTATAATTTCCCATTCACATGACATTTTATCATCTCCTGTGTTATCACTGTCTTGGAAATTGAAACTATATATTGCTTTTATTTCTTATTTTCTTTTTAGTAAACATAATATTAAATATTTTAATGACTAGAATATTTAAGAAATACTCTTGGAATGTAATGGGAATAAGAGAATACACATGTTTGCCCATCATGTTTAAGGCAGCACTAAGAAAATAACTTACAACCATGGAAGCTTCCATCTCCCTGAGGAAGACTTCTTCATGGAGAGATTCACTTTTTCACATAACAAATCAATTGAACAATATTTTACACAGATGTATCACATTTCCCAGAGAACAAATCAATACCACTGACTATTTTATAGCACTGGATGCTGAAACATGAAGAAATTTTGTGACATACTCTAACTCACTCAGCAGGCATATTGCAAATCTGAAAAGATAATTCACTTTGAAATTAAAATGTTAAAAAAATTGTCTCTATCTACACAATCAGATTGAAGGCTTTCCATGGAATAGAGTAGGTACTACCCATCTGTGGGGAATACTGAAAGAGATAATGGTGATGAAAACTTGGCAACCACATGACACATGAAAGGAAATTCCCGCTATGATGGGAGAAGGGAAAGCCACATCTGTTATTAGCATTAAACGGTTTAAGACCACGCAATAAAAAAACTGGTGCAAGGAAATGCAAACTAAGTTGCAATTTTGTTTTTTTCTTTTTTTATGTCTATCAGAACTTTATACAAACAGAAGAATAACTTGAACAAAGATATAATATGCATAAGACTATTAGCAATTTTATAGTTTTGAACAGCTAGTAATAGTCAAAACATATTAGTTCTCTTTTAACTATGAAAATCTTTATATTTGATATTTTGTATTAATTTTAGAATTGAGATTATATCTTTAAGAAGTTCATATTTTTGCAATTATCCTATCAGATTTTTTTTCCATTTTATGTTTTTAAAACAGTGGTGGCTGGACAGAATATAAGGGTTATGCCAGTTTGCTGTAGATGTAGTTTAGGTATTCAAACAGGGAACTCAGCTGGATAAAAAAAAAATTACCACTCCTCTACCCACCCTAATCTTTTGGAGATTCACTGTTAAATTCAAACTCAACCTTGGACATTTCCATGGCTCTTACAAGTTTGCAATTTCTTAGTAATGCATACTAACCACATCCCAGAATATCTGTTTCCGGGCATACAAACCACATGTATTTGACCTTACCTATCAAGTTGCATCTTCTCCAGAACAATTCTTTACCACATTTACTCTTTTTTAAAATATGAACTTTGATGTTAGGGCATGTTTGATTGTGTACATTTATGTAGATAGAATCATTTCCTTTAGCTATCCTGGGAAGATATATATTTTCACATTCAAAAATCTTATGACTTTAGTTTACATGAAGATTGAATGCAACTACTATTTACTTAGATGACTTATCATGCATAAAATTAAAATGAGTATACAGTATTAAACATTGGGTCACATGTTGCTTAAAAACACAGAGACTGTTAGCAAACACTAATTGAATAATGAATTGCAAAAGCCACTAACTGCTGTTCAGAAAACATGAACTTTACAGTTTGTGGAAATGGATTTTTCTTTTACATTTAGCCATCATCCATACACTATGGCATGCTAATAGATTTTATTGCATATTTACTTTTTGTATTCTTTGATTGAGCTGTGGCTTTTCTGATATAGTTGGAAGTGAAGGATGAGAGCAATGACTTTACTTCTTTAACATTTTAGTAGATAAGATCACCTTTTTCATAGTTAGTGTGTTTAGCTAAGATTAACAGGGATATGGATATTTCCTTTAGAAGTTAGTGGTAGTTCCCACAGCTAACTTCTATCAGTGAAGAAATTTTGATCTGTGTGGACTTGAGATGCTCAATAAAGTTCAGAATTTCTGCCAGACAATAAGGAAGACCTTAAATGACAGAATGATACTTAAAGGCTGAGAATTTATTCCAAAAGAAAAAACCAAAGGAATGAAGAATGAACTCTAAAAATCTTAACTCTCCAATTTTTAGCTCTTCCTTAAAATTGATTATGATGTTTGTTATATCAGCTATCTGTCTTTTTGTTTGTTCATCGTGGAAGGTAAGAGAGACACGTATGAAAACCATGTAAATTTAGGAGCCTCTTTAACCAAATTCAGAATAGTCAGAATGAAACTGGGCCGGTGAAATATATTAAAATAAGTACAGTTTGCTCCTTTGCCAAATTCTCCCTAGGTAACTAAGGGGCAAAATTGATTAATATTTCTAAATCCTAATTCTTCTTCTCTAAAATAATAGTAATAATGATAATAATAATGCTTACCTCACTAAGTTGTTGGAAGAATTTAATGATATAAAATATGTAAAGCTCCTAACACATAGCAGACACTTACAGTAGCTGTTACAGTAGTAGTAACAGTAATATCTTTAGGCATGAAAAAATACAAGACAAAAACAACAGAAAAACTATGTCAACATTGATTCCAGGTGACTGGATATAATATCAGAAAATTATGACTATAGTTAAAGCTGAATTATGATTAAAGGGAAAAATTGAATTGATAGAAGCTGGCCATCCCATTATCTATACTGCAGTGATAAAAATTAAAGCTGCTTAATGTAGAGGATGCCTTGACCCATGAATTTAATTGTATAGTCTGTATCATGGAAATAATTCTATAGTGTTGACAAACACATCTGGCTATCATGATATATAAAGCACATATTATATATTAAATATATATACTGCATGTATAAATACCATATATATGTAAAATAACACATATATTATTGACTGCCATATGTGATTGCATCTTCACCAAGAAATCCTGTAATTATAATTTGGTACTCAAGGTATTTTGCCTACCAAGGTAGAATGTGCTTTTCAGAAAGCATGATCAATAGTTTTCATTAATTAATTAACTAGCCTGGTTTATGCATCAGCCAGCATAACTTTGGTTAATATGAAACAGATTTCCTGAGTCTGATCATTCTACATCAGTCTCTTCGAAATTAAGTCTGACAATGTGATTGACTTTACCCAATAAAACATGAATGTAAGCAATATGTGTTACTTCCAGAAAGATTTAAGAACATGCACGTGAACTGCTACCTTTCCTTTGCCTGCTTTGATGATTATGGAAGTATGTGCCAAGATGGAGCTTCCATTACCATAGGTGCCTGAATGATTATAATGAGCCTCTAAACCCTCTTCTCCGTGCTGTCACTCATTAGTCATATAACATGAGTAAACAGTTTGAATTGAACCACAGAAGTGTGGGGTCACATGTTACTGCAACATAACATAGCCCATCCTGAATGATACAATAAGTAATTGCATACTTTTGAGAAAAAGTATTATAAAAGTTAAGGCATTTTTTTCTGCCTTGAAACATTAAATAAGATATCCCATATCAATTCTTTGTTCCCTTGCTATTACTCTTGAAGTACAGGGATCCATAAGTAATAGGAAAAAGCACTATTTTGTTCCACTGAACACACCAAACCATAAAAGTTAATATTGTGAAATCTCCACTAATGGAAATATATGTCCTTATACATCATACTCAAGTATTTTGAGGGATATGTTGTTCCTGATGTACAGGAAAACAAAATTTTATTCTTTAGAGAGATTCTCAAAAAATAAATATTCCTAGGATTATTCCTACTTCTGGTCCATCTAAATGTAAAGCCAATTATCTAGTTTAATTAAAAATCACTCAACACTTATTATGTTTTTTGCATTACACTTACTGCTTATGTGCATTATTCCAGTTAATCATCACCATGACCCTATAAGCTATTGATATGCCATTGTTCAGGAGGAAAATGAGATGTGAAAAAGTTCAAAATGTGTCCTTGGGTATAAAAATAGAAGGTGATTGAGCCTCTTAAGTATCTTATATTGTCAAAAACATTTGATCAGCTCATTAATTGATATCCCATCATAATCATTAACTGATCACTTGTCTATTCTGTTTTATAACATGTGATTTTGGCCTAACAATTATCTTAGTAATTAGCAACTAAAAATACCAAAGATTTCAAAATGGTAAAATGTTTTGTATTTTAATGTTCATATATGATGAACTATATTTTAATAAATATAATTTATGTTTAAACATACATGTGTGACAGATTTTTTTTTAAGTACAAAAGAGGTAGATCAGTGTGTTCATTGCTTCTGTGTATGTGTCTTAATGTGTCTCCAGACTGAAGTTCACACACACACACACACACACAAAGTCTAGTTAGTAAGCACAGTAGCTTGCGCAACAGAAATATCAACTATTGAACTGTCCCCCACTCTGGTGCATTGCAGTGAAGTTGTTGATATGATGATTTATTACACAGCATGTTGCCTTTCACTAAACACAATACCTATAAAATCAAAGGGGTTGGAGAATCTTATCCATTTTCCAGTTAGTACTCAGCACAAAGCACATTTGTCTATTGGCATGCTCCTTATCAAGAGATTAAAAGAACTAGCAGAAAACAAGAACATAATGCTAACAGAATGTTTCTTCATGAACAACAGGAAAACAGGTTAATACATTCATAAATTATAAGCATACAATAAAATTTTAATATTGATTAAAGAAAATATATGAGAAAGAGTTTTCATAGCAAGTAAAACAAAAACTGGTCTTTGAGGTTGCCCAGTGAATAACAAATTTTATTATAAAACTTGATTTTGTTGACAATTTAGAACAAGGTATAACGATTTCTTTGCTTGAATTATTTCATAATTTTTTCTCTATTTTTTGTATTTTCATCTCAAATACATTTAATCAACTGTTGGTTGGATTGCACTGTGTAACAGATTGTTCCCTGTGTCTATGAGAAATTATCTATACACTTATACATGTAAATTAAAGCAATCTTGTTTTACTGCCTTTAGAATACAAGACCGAGAATTAAGATTTAAAAAAAAAACAAAAAAACTGGTTAGATTTGGTGCTCACTAATTTAAATAAGCTTCAATACTCATAAGAAATATCTTTCTTAATCAAAGAAATATGTGAATACATTAATACCTGACCTCTTTTCTAAAAGAATTGAGGTGGTAGTATAATATTTCTTAAAATAAAGGGTTTTTTTAATCAATGAAAATTATTGCAGACCATTGGAACAACTATATGAGCCTCTTAATTTAAATTACTCAGGATACAAGGAGTAAAAATTAGAGACTCGCTTGAGTGAAATATAAGACCTGAACTTCCTGAATGATTCACTTAGGGCAATAACAGGCTATCAATAAAAAGCTATGAACTCTCTCAACCATATGTAAAAAAATAAATAAATAAAACATTGCACACACAGCTAAATCTCATGTTGCAAATTGTTTTTATATCCATGTTTAAATATTAAGTTCTAAAGAGAATACCCAAGAGGACTGTGGACAAGGGCTGGTGAACTAGGGACAAAAATATGCATGGAATGCCTGGAAAGAGCTTATTTTACTGAGCTCTGAAGTAACTAAAAATGGCAAGAGAATGGCAGGACTACTTTAATTTCTGGGCCATAAACCTGTTCTTTTAGGAACAATCTGTGTGCATGTGTTTATTCTAAAATGCTAAAATTCCTGACTCAAAGCTTATACAATGAATCTCATTCTGGAAATCATTCCGGCAACTGTAGGAATCAAGTGTTGTGAAGAAAAAAACTACGATGAATGGGAAATTATACCCAAAGCATCTGCTCTCAGTGTTTCTCTGATTGGACACAAAGGCCTGAGCATGTCATACAAAAACTCTCAGTTCTCACAGAAAATCAGGCGGGTAGGGTGCATTTTGCCATAAATAAATAAATAAAGTAGCAAGTTTTTAAATAGTCAATAAATTAAAAGGAATCTTATTGTTGGTGTGACACAAAAACATTTGTTCTTTTTGGTTGTTATATGTTATGCACATTAAATTTTAAACAGGGTGATCACAGAAGGTATATCAGTTAGCTATTGCCACAAGTGTATAAGTAAAAACAACCAAAAAATTCAAAATAACATACAACAATAAATGTTTACTTAGTTCACAAGTCTGGCAGTCTGCTATAGGATGGTGATCTAGGCTGGGCAAGGCTGGGTGACTTGCCTCTGCTCCACATGTTTCTTATCCTCCTTCTGGAACTGTTGGACCAATATGGGTACATTTTTCTCATCTGGATGACAGAGGTGCAAAAGGGAAGGTTTAATACTGCGCATGTTTTTCAAGCAGGAATAATCTGTATAATATTCCATGGGCAATTCACATGGCAAAGGTCAAAAGTCAAGGGAGTAGGGAGTAAGTAGGAAATTACATAGCACTTGTGGAGTTGGGATGGGGGAATAAATGTTTCTAATCTGTAATCTACCATAAAAAGCTTTGCTGAAAATATCTCATTTAAACAAAGACCTGATGGAACTACGGGAGCAGCAAGGTGGAGTTACATTAATGAAAGAGCATTCCTGGGAGAAGTTAACACTAAAGCAAAGATACAGAGTTGGGAACATGCTATTGGAGTAGCCAGGAGCTGGAACAGTAAGATTGCAAAGCACGGTATAGAAGAGGTCAAATAGATTATGGCAGGCTAGGTTGTGTACGACTTTTTTTCATCTTAAGTAACTTGGCTTTGATTCTGAGATGGGAAGTTTCTGAAGGTTTTCGTAAAGATGAACTGTACTTCCAAAGGATCAACATGGCTGCCGTTTTGAGAGCAGAATTTTGAGGGCATAGCTGGTAGCAGCAAGACAAGGTAGGAGGCAAGTGCAGTGATCTAACTAAAAAGGTAATGGCAGAGAAAGTAAGTAGAGTTGGATCTGTATATTTAGTCATTCATCCCATTTACAAATATTTATCAATCGCCTACTATGTGCCAGACACTTTATGTAACTTATATCTAGTGGACAGATTGTGAAAACATGTAGAATTTGCTAATGGGTTAGATATGGGAGGGGGAGAAAGAGGCAAAAGACATCAGCAAGGGTTTTAGTCTATGTAACTAAGGTGGACACAGTTGGGGAAGACTCTGTGAGAAACAGGTTTGGGGGCCAAGAATAAGAGTCTGTATTTTCTCATGCTAAATTTGAAATGCATACTACCCAAGGAGAGATGTCTAATAGACAAATAGTTCCATAAGTCTAGATATCAGGGGAGAGACTTGGTCCAGAGATATAAATCTGGACTCACTAGACTATAAATGCATTTAAAGCCAAGAGACCAATAAGGAATGAATGCTGCCAGAGAAGACAATTATGAACTAAACTCTAATGCACCCAGCATTGTAATTCAGGAAGATGAGGAGAACCCCCTAATATAAACTGAGAAGTAGATAGTTGAGAGAATGAACATTAGAAAATACATTGTTCTAGAAGAAAAGTAAAGACAGTTTTTCAAGAAAGAAGAGATCAACTATAACAAGTCTTTTGTCACTAAAATAAATCGGAGAAACCTCAAGATTCAGGAGAGGGAAAGGGACCTCCACATTCGGTAAGGTGTTCGATCAAGCAGCTTAAATGTGTTCAGCTGTTTGATCAGCTGCTTCACTAAATCTGGAGGTTCATTTCTATGTCCTAAATCTTGGGGAGTTCTGTCTTTTGTTTTAACAAGAAGAGACTTTTTCTCACAACATTAGGAAAAATAAAGAAGAATAAAAGATAGAAAATGCTGTACTGAACCTGTAATTTCTTAATCTAAAAATAAAACAAAAATTAATCATAAGAAGAAAAATACAAGAATGATGTCAGACTGCATTAACTGCTCTGTGTATTTAAGCTCTGCTTCCTTCCTTTTGAATAAATGACAGCAGTAAAAAAAGGGGTTAAGTGATGACAGCCAGTCAACCAAAGAACAAAGGGTATATTCCACAATATAACACATTTCTTCAAATGACCCGTGACAAATAGAAATAGACCATATACTTAGTATGTAAGGCAACAACCCCAGAGAAGGTTTAATGTAAGGCTGTAGTGGGAAAAAAGATTAAGTAGAAATTGAAACCAGCTCTTTGAGGTGGTAGCATTTGAGCCTCTCCAATACATTCTTCTCTTATGTTACATAGTACACATGAGGTGGTAGTTTCATACGGTTGACAAGTCTAGTGATAACAAGTGAAGATGAGCTGGAACTGAAACTTGTGACATAACTTCCAGCAAAGGATGCCAAAACACACATGGGGAATTCAACCTGAGTAGCTGAAAAAGAACAGATCATATTTATGGAATTATACCTGTTCTTCAAGCTCTCCAAATTCCATTAAAATACTTATGTCACAGAGGATTATTCTATTCATTAATTTATTAAGTTGTAGAGGATTATTCTATTTATTATTCTGCCATCATCTGATAATGTCTACTGGAAACATTAGAGATCCATATGTTAAATATTTTATTGTCATCAAAAAGTATTAACAGTATTGCCTTTGATGAAATTGCTCAACTAGTGAGATTATTTTATAAATATATACTATTTCATTTAGTATTTTTATTCTTGGTTGCTATCATCTACAAAAACATGTTAACTTGTATTATGGAAGCAAGTTAGGTTTTAAAGAACCTTCTTTAAGACAGAGAAAAATTTAAAGATGACACATTTAAATGTGGTTAATCTTAAATATACCAATTCTAAATAGTACTACCTTTAACAACTCTAAATCTAATCTTAAATATAGATGGACCAGTAAAATTTATCTTCATAAACTCCTAAAATAATTATTAAAGAGTAGCTCAGAAATATGAAAGTTGTATGTTGCAGAAAATATTGGAAATAACTTTTTCAGGAATTAGGTTTATAATTGGTAAATTTGAGCTAAAGTCATTATTATTAGTATTGCTGTTTAGTGATGCTTATAATATTTTAAATTTTTGTCAATATTTCCAGAGTAATATCTTAAATTATTATGTTAGGAGTTATGGCAAGAATATCTGCTATTTCTATGATGTCATACTGTGTGTTAAAATTAGATCAGAGTTTAATTTTGCCTGCTATGGCTGCAAATAAGTTCAATAACCCTTTCAATATATTTTGATAGTGGAACTTCAATTCTTCAAATCTGGTCTGAGCCCTGGAGCCTTCTGATATTAAAATATAAGTGCAGAATATCACAACCTGCTCAGTGTGAGATATTTTAAAGAATAAAATTTCTGTTTTCTACAATATGAAGGATTATGTGTTAAGTGAAATCTGTCCATGTACAGCATGTTTAACACACCAGATTTTTGTTCAGTTTCTAAAACAAAAGTTGTCACCCATAAACAAAAGCATGTGATGTGTCCCCAAACAGCTCATTCAACATTCTAATTACAATTCCACTCACTTAGGTTATATTCAGTTCAATAAACATTTGAGTGACTATTTTATGCCAGGCATCAGAAATGCTTTCAACGAACTTAGAGTCTAGAGTTTAAGGAAGGAGACTGAAAACAAAATGGAAATTTTCAATAATGAAAAGTACTAAGTTAGAGGTTTGCCTGGGTAGCTAGCTCTAGGTTAGAATTCAGAAGACTGGCATTTAGCCTCTGGTTTACACAGAAGTAGCATTTGTAAATGAGTAGGACCTGTAATCTGGACTGTCAATGAGAGAAAAAAGTAAACTAATTCATATTCAATTATCCATTTCCAGGATGAATGGAATGTTAGAAAAAAATAAGGATTTTATTACATTAAGGCTGATAATGTTTTTAAACTCATGCACTGAGTTCTCATATGTTGTGACTATTTATATTTTTGTGTATAACCGTATTAAAGATGAGTATATTTTGTAATAATTGCTCACAAAAAGAATGCTTTGAAAATAAAGATAAATATTTTTACAAAATCAAGAAAGGGACAACACAGAAATAAGATTTTTTCCTATAATTCTAATCAGTCATATTTATTTCAACTTGAAATTCAGATGGTCTTCTTTATGGGTGGAAAAAAGCATAAACTAACATAAATACTTTAATGATATCCAAAGTTAGCACTATTTTTAATGCATAAAACTGGCAGGCAAATAATGCTGCTTGGATTCTTTAAGCGTTTATACATAAAGTGGAACAGGTTACATAAAATGTGGTGATTTAAGACAAAATAATGTATTTTATGAAGAACACTGGAGAAAAGAATTGAAAACATTAATTAAAAAAGGAAATGTGTTTCTTTTTTTACCATTTCAGGAATGAAAACTTTGCAGGATTCCCATAGCAAATATAGTCTATGATGTTGGAAGTCAGAAAAAAGATTCTAAAGAAATAAGCCAGGATATCATCTTTCTTCCTCATTAAATATATTTTATTTATGATAATAATTAGAAATATTTAATATCAATGAACATTTCCAGACTTATATTTAGATTTGAATTATTTTTCACAAATGCTTAAGTAATGGTGAATACAAAAACATAAGCTAAAAGTGGTAATGAGCTAAAGGGTATTGGATATTATAAAGGGTATTATAATATTGTTGCATTGTAAGGTTTTTAGAATGATTCCATTCTACAAGAAGACCCCTTTTAAGAAATATTAGCTAATCATCCCATTTCCTATCATGTTTCTTTCTTGATTTTTAATAGATTATAAAAGTATTTTTCAAAAAATGAAGATAAATCTAATATATTTTTAATATACAGCACTGTTATGGATATATATTAATATAGCTGCAAGACTCCTTAGAATTGATCAGTATTTTATTTGCCTAATTCAACTTTTCAGTGGATTAACCTATTGCTTTTTAGCACTTAGTGTTAATGGTCATGTCCTGAGAGAAACAGTAGAAAAAGTGTAAACAACCCATATAATATCAGTTACCATCATCAACATTTTTAAATTATCAAATTTAATAGCATCTTTATACTTATAAAATATATGCAAACACTATTTAAAGAATCAATTTTTCTTGGGAAGTTACTGAGATATTACATATCCTATTGAAAAATATGACATTATATATTGTAAAACCCATTATTCCTTGATGTACTATTGAGAAAGAAAAAGATGGTTCCAATTAAACCATAATGAAAGTCTATAACATCATCAATGTTAAAATAAATCATAATTCCAAAGACAGTTTTTAAAAAAGTAAATTCTAGATTTGATGAAACACAGGAATAATCAAAGTAATTATAACTACTTAAATATATGGCGGAGATTGGTTAACTTCCTTTTCTTTCTGGGTTACATTTCCTGGTCGTCATTGCAATTAGTTATGGTCATGTGACTGAGTTCCTGACTGTGGGCAGCAGTGACATACTATATTTGAGGGTCTAGTTCCAAAGACCTCCCCTATGCAATCAATCATGTATGTTCTTCCCCCTTCTGCCTGCTGCATGTGGACACTCAGGAAAGATTGGAAGTCATGTGTGGAAGATTATAAAAAAAAAAAAAGGGAGCTCTTTGTGACAGCATGAAACAGAACACCCACTCCCCAGCCAACTAGGAAGACTAGTGTGGGATAGCAGTTTGAGAGAGAGCACTCCTTTTGTTGAATTAAGTCACTGGATTGTGGATCCATTTATTACTAATTTACTATTACTAATTTATTACTAAACACCTTACTAATATAATACTTGATCTGAAAATGTAGGATTCAATTTTAAGAGTTTGAAAAGCAAGGGCTGTTCAACTCCTTCTCAAAGTGCTAATAAATAACAGAATTGGAGAAATCTCAAAAAACATTTATTAATAGCTATTGCATGAAAAATATGGCACTAGGTGTTGCAAGATTACAAACTATATATATTTAGCGAAATGCAATGCCCAATTGCAATTATAATAGGGCCTACTTAAAAGTGGGCATGAAATGATTAAGCAAAATGGCAGCAACAAACACAACACTCTCAAGCCATTACAATCAGAGGGAATACTTGGTAGAATATTATTTAAAGAATTACAGGGAAATACCTGTTAAAGTTAAGGAGCAGAGGGAGAGAGAAAGAGAGAGAGAGAAAGAAATGAAATTAATGTTTTCCATTTGACCCTTTTTGAGATTGAGGCTTCACATGCTTTTGTTTAGATTTTATGCATTAAAAATATGTGTAACTTTGCTTATCCTATATGATATATTCATAAAGCTTTTCTTTTGTGGAGTATGATACTAATATCTTATAGGACACCTAGACTTCATTAAACAATTTGCAACCATAGAAAAAAATTATTAAAAACTTTTCAGTTAACAGAGAGATCATTTAAAACATATTACAAGTACCTCCCACCACTACAACAGAAATTGTACAGGAATTCCCAAATAGTTTAGTAGTCACTTCGGGGCAGCTCGAAATGCAAGGGTGACTCTCATTAGATCTTTTTCACAATTAGAATCTACAGCAATATGAAGAAAGATGTCATTGGTGAAGTTTATGTAGTACTTAAAACATTGAAACTATGAACATTTCAGAAAAAAATGGAATGTCCCTATAACTTATATTTTTTAAAAAAAATCCTAGCATATTTCTACATAATATATGGGTATCAGTCAGAATATGCTAAGCTATGCTATGGTAACAAACAACTTCTAAATTTCAAACACTCAAAACAATAAAGGTTTATTTCTGATTCACACCATGATACACTCTCCACCCCACTTCCTCAACTGGCTACATTTCTAGTTTTGTATCAACATTGTCCTCCCCAGGGAAGAAACAACTCTCAGGAAGGGTGGCAGAAGGAGAGTGTGGAAAATCAGAGGATGGTCCTTAAAGCTTCACTTAAAAGTGATACACACGTCAGTTTTACTCATGTTTCATCAGTCCAACTCATTACATATTCTTACCCAACCACAGGGTGCCAAGAAGTATAACCCTACCTATCATTATGTCTGAAAAGTAGAGATGAAAATGTTTACTTTGTGGCATTATTAACTACCGCATGGATGAACAGAGGTCACAAAATGGGATGAATGGATAACACCGCAGTAGACTACAAATAAGGATTTGGGCAAGAAAGAAAGCAGAGATATTTAATATTTCCCTTATAATAAATGAGTAGGGTTTTCACCATTTTTTTATGTTGACTATAGAAGTATTAGAGTTACAGCAAAAAAGCATCTATTATAGTCAGAGCTATATATTAATGATTGATAATACAAACTGACACACGTACAGATGCATATATCAACTTCCTCGTAAATTACGTACAGCTTATAAAAGGGCATGGTTTGGGTTACTGTTAATTAATCATTTTTGTTTTTATTGATAAAGTTCCAAGAGTAAAAATAGTCCCATCAAATATTGCTAAGTTCAGTTGTCTAAATGCTATGGCACCCCTGCACAGCTGCAGTCAAGTTTCCGGATTTCAAAATGAGTACCTTAAAATAATTGAAGAATGCATGAATAATCTCTGTTACGATTTTACATGAATTCCATTTAAAAGCACAAAATATGCTATTGTCAAATGCATTACAAATTATACTTAAAAACCCAGTAGTGTAGTGCTTAATAATGTAGCACTTAAGAATGTAATTCTGGCGAAGGACAAACTTAAGTTCCATTATTTATTAGCTATGTTATCTAGAAAAGCTGGGGTTAAGGATTATAATAGTACCCACCTAATAGTGTTGTTGTGAGGAATAAATGAAGTATACCACAAAAAGTGTTAGCACAGTACTTGGCACATTGTAAAAATGTGATAATACTAACAAGAGCACTAAGAATAACTGAAGTCTGGAATACGCTGTTACCTCTCCACATCATGCCTTTACTCATCTGTTCTTCAAACATGCTGAATTCCATCATTATTACCCAGAGAAGCAAGGTGGGAAAAAAGCCAGAAAAAACAAGATCTCATTTGCAGTCTCTTTTGAAAAGCCACCTGCAGGAGCCCAGTGCTGCTTTCTTATCAATGGCATGGCTTTCCTCCACATCACTTTCCTCTTTCTGTAGATTCCCCATCCTCATGTGCAAATTCAGCAATCGCCCCTGAACTGACCCATGTGGACACTTCTTTTGTTTTCCTAAAATGTATCCCTTTCTGCCTGGTATGTAGGCTGACTAGTTAACCACTTGGCTAGCTCTTCTTTAATGTGCGTTCTTTTCTTCCATTCCTGCTAATTTATCTCCATGTTCCAGAAAGAAAAAGTTAACACTAAGAAAAGCTCATGGGATGACAGCAGGGGTGATACCAAAATATAGTCTCAGCTGGTTAATAAATTATTTCTGAAGTCCTGTTTTATCACATAAATTCATTCAGGACAAACAAAAGTAACAAAAATTCATGTTAATATACATGTGTGGAAAAACAGGACATTTCTGTACTTACGTCAGTCACTCAGACTAAATTCTCTATGTTTCTGGGATCCATGGACAGCAAGAGTTAGACACAGATTATGGTAACCTGAAACTTCTGCATCTCCCTGGCTTCCTGCCATGTCCCCTCAATTTCCAACACTTGTTGGCTCATACAAGTTTGAACTTCTTTACATAGAGCAACGCTTCTGCTTATCATATAACCTTTACTGATGCCCACCTCTATCTCCAGCTGCTTCAGAACTTCCTTCTTAAATCTCTAGTTTTCCTGCTCCCATCCTCATAGCAGATGACCCTGATTTGCTCTTAACTGAGAGTGTTTCAACTTATCCATTCCATTCCTATCTATTTGAGACACACGCTTTTCAAATTGTAATCTGGTATACACATGCTTGTTGTTATTTATTAATAACATTCACCCTAAATTATAGCAGTACTTTCATGTATCTCATTTTCATTCTTGAGGAAAACTACAAATTCAGGTATTTCTGCCTCAGAAAACAAAATCATGTAATGATCTTATGTTCTACAAAAGACAAGATAATTAGAGGTGAAAGAAAAGAATCCAAGCAATCTACCCATAAATGACGTTGTCTTTGGCACATGTAAGTATATTTAAAAATGATTTAGGAATAAAGTCAATTTCATAAAAAATTATCTCATGCCATACAGTATCCCTTTAGGTTTTTATTCAGGGTGGGTGAATAGAAAATCCATTTGAATGATGTATTTATATTGAAAACACTTCAATGTAATTTAATGTACGTTCTATAATCCCTGAATTTGAGAATTTGAGCATAAGTTACATATTGAGCGGGCCTATAGTGGTGATTTAGGATCTTGCAAATTAGATTTACTTTCTGTTGCTGTTTAGGATCAATGGGCCCCAATATCCCTTTTAGTAAAATTCTGTTTAAAAAATATTTTTGATCTTGTGTTTCATGTTTAAATTAAATTCATTAGCAGCTGTCAACCCCCAAGGAAAAATGTCAACACAAATCAAGACAACATCTGAAGGTGTCAGCTTTCCTTCATTTATCTCCTGTCCCCAGAAGGTACAGAGCCATCAAATGAAAACCTCCAA
>RJWJ010037260.1:0-15646 GCA_004363605.1 Indri indri | reverse complement strand
GCCCATACTCTTCCAGCCATTTTTAACAACAGCCATATTGAGATATAATTCACACACAGCTACCCCTTTAAAGTGTACAATTCAATGGTTTTCCATATATTCACGGATAGGTGCAACCATCACCACAATCAAGTTTAGAACATTTTATCACGTCAAAAAGAAACCCCGCACCTTTTAGCTATAAACCCCATCCTGCTCCACTCCCCCGCCCCGGCCCAGCCCTAAGTGACCACTAATATCCTTGGTATCCCTGTAGATTTCCCTACTCTGGACCTTCATATGAACAGAATCACACAATATGCGGTCTTCTGTCCGTTTTAAGAAATACCCTCATGTTGAGGTCAAGAGTGTGAGGGACGTTTCACACAGAGTTCAGTGTGCTCCTCCCAGTTCCCGACACTGCTGCCCCCACCATGGTTGTCTGGCAGAGGAGAGAGACTGGCCCAGGTAGAAAGGACTGCAGTGGACATTGGGATGCAACCCCTACAACCCCCTCAAGGCTAAAAGACCTATTTTCCCAGCTCCTGGGAGTGCTGCTGGCCACCTGCTGCTGTCAACATTGCTTCTGACATTGCTGCCCCTCAATTTCCAGCTGCTCTGCAGCCCTGAATTCTGTCCTCTGTCTCCCAGCCCCAAATACCAGACCCCAGCATGACATAAGTAGGCGCAGCCCCTAGTATGCTCATACTTACCCAAGAAACAGGGGCTTGGTATAAAGATTGGGGCCATAGAGGAGAAAGTGTAGGTGCAACTTACATTTGATGAAGGATCTGGGCTTGAGAACCACAAGGTGACACATGCAGTGATGGTCTTTGGAAAATGAAGAACCCAGCGAAGGGACTAATTTAGAGTACTAATGTGGGTTCAGTGCTATGCCAAGAAAACAAATTTCTGAAGGATATGAAATCCCCTCTTAGCTTCTGCTTTCTTGATTGGCTCCTGGTATCAACTGTTGCAAGCTGGGTTCCCCAGGAGGCAGACTCTGAGATGGAGATTAGAGTGCAGAGAGTTTATTAAGGCCAACACCTGGGAAGGGAGGGGATGGAAGCAGGAACAGGGGAAGGACAGAAGTTGAGCTGCGTTGCCCAGTGGAGGCCTCAGCTCGCCCCACAGGGAGCTCTGACGCTGGGATGACCCTTCTGAGATGTCGTCAGCTGGGGGAGGAAGCCAGGCCTTTACGATTGGGTGGTGACCAGTCGTGGGATGCAGGCTGTCTCAGGAAGTGACTTGACCTTTGACTAGGTGGCTGTTTTCAGCCACAGCAATTTCTGAGATGGCTGACAGCAGCGCTCCCCGGGCTGGGAGAGTAAGTCCTTCAGCCCTAAGGGGACCGTGGGGAGGGCATCCCAATGTCCACCACAGTCCTTTTCACCTGGGCCAGTCTGCCAGTCTCCCTCCTCTGCCAGACAGCAAAGCTCCTTCCAGCAGAATACAGGGGAACAAGTGGTTCAGAGACTGCCTTCACCTCTCACGGTGGGCCTGACCCACAGGGGGCCTGCAGCCCGTTTGTTGAGGGGCGGACTCCGCTGCACACAGCTCTGTCTGGGCTCAGCGGGCCTGCATTCTAAGAAAGTCAGCTCGGGCCTTGGCATGCAGGTAGGAGTCTTTGCCAAACAGAGAAAGTCACTATGACTGTGCCTTTGAAGTGCTGGTGCCGGTTTTCTGGCTGAAATGGCTTGTGGGCAGGATGAGAAACTAAAGGAGGAGGAGGAGGCAGGAGGGAAGAGGAGGAGGAAGGCTAAGGCCCAGAGTGATGAATGAGGTGGCAGGGCAGAGAGATGGAAAAGGCACAGAGGGACAGGGGAGGTACCAGTGAAAACTCAGCCATCATTGTAAACAGGACCGACGTCTGTGGGGAGCAGAGAGGAGACTGATTCAGGGAAGCCTCGAGCTTCCCACCATCTCCCTCCGCGCCCTGTGCACCCACCCAAATCTCAACTCTGCTAAACCCACCTCCGTCTGCTCCACATCGTACCCACACAGCAGCTCCTGGCTGAGACACACATAACCCTCCTGACGAGGTGCGTGTTGAGTTCCTGACAACAAACCTCAAGCAGGCTGTCCACACTGCCTGGTGATCCTACTCGGTCCTGGTCACTCGGCCTCAGCCTGCAACATGGCCATTTCATACCTGATCCTCTGTCCTTATTCTCAGATGCTGGCCTTGCTTCTGGTTTCACCGAGGAAACAGAATCAATCAAAGAAGTAGTTTCCCACGCTGCTGTCCCTTATCTAATTTCGGTCTCTCAGGAGAGCCTGGGCTCAGCCCTTGGACTGCGTCTCCCCTGCGTTGACCCCACTAGGTGCAGTTGTCCATTCCCATAGCTGTGATGTCACCAACAGGGTGGGGATGCCCACACTCATACCTCTGGTCTGCACGATTGGCACATGTAGCTGCCTACACAACAGTTCCATTTGAGCCATCTAAAGTATAATGTTTCCCAAAGAAAACTCTTGATTCATGTCCCACAAACCTGGTCCTCCCCTTGGGACTCCCCATAAATGACATCTACATCTCTCAGTTGCTCAGGCCAAGATCACAATTCATCCTTCACACCTTTCTGTCCCTCACACCACACATCCAATCCAGTAGTACATTCTGTTGCTTCTACCCTCAAAATTTATCCGGAATCCACCAGCAGCTCACATTTGAACTGCTGGGATAGCTTCCCCACACTTCCCAGTCACTCATTCCATGGTAATCCTCCCTGCTGGTGACATCGTCTGCTCCCAGGTCCATCTTCTGTGGACTGTTGCGCAGAGAGGAGGTGGAGGGCAGAGACTAGGGGATGCACACTGAGTCCAGACTGCCTGTTGATATACACATTATTAAACCTTCTATTTGCTTTTCTATTGTTAATCTGTCTTTTGTTACAGGAGTCCACCTAATTAGAACATACGAAGGGTAGAGAGAAAATTATTGTTCCTTCCCTACAGGAAATTAAACACACACGCACACATACACACACACACACACACACACACACACACACACACTGAATTGAATGAAAATGAAAGTACAAACTATCAAAATTTGTGGGATGCAACTAAAGCGGTACTGAAAGGAAAATTTAAAGTACTAAATATTTACATTAGAAAAGAGCAAAAGTCTCAGATCAATAATCTAGGTTCCCCTCTCAATAACCTAGAAAAAGAAGAGCAAAATAAGCTCAAAGCAAACAGAAGGAAGGAAATAATAAAGATAATAACAGAAGACAGTGACATTGAAAATAGAAAAACAATAGATAAAATCAAGGGGAAATGTTTGTTCTTTGAAAAGATGAATGAAGCTGGCAACCCTCTACTCAGGCTAACCAAGGAAAAAAGAAGACAAATTACCAAAATCGTAAATGAAATGGGATATCACTACAGACCCTGAAGACATCAAAAGGGTAATAAATTAATACTGCACACACTTCTAAACACATAAATTTGATAACTTAGATGAAATAGACTAATTCTTCATAAAGTATATACTACCATAACTCACCTGATATGAAATAGCCCTATAATTATTAAGCAAATTAAATTCATAATTTTAAAACTTCCAATTAAGAAATCTCCAGACCCTGTTGGTTTTACTGGAGAATTCTACCAAATGTTTAAAAAAGAATTAACACCAATTCTAAATAATCTCTTCCAGAATATAGAAGGGAACATTTCCTAATTCATTTTATGAAGCTTGTATAACTTTGATGCTCTAAACTTTATAAGGATAAGCAAAGGAACTAGAATAGTGAAAAAAATTTGTAAAAAGAATACAATAACAAAAATAACTACTTGATTTGAAGACTTATTATAGAACTACAGAAATCAAAATTGTGTGGTATTAGTGGAGGAACAAGCATATAGATCAATGGGACAGGCTAGATAACTAAGAAAGAGAGTACCATAAATATGCCCAGTGAATTTTTTACAAAGATGTAAAGGAAATTTAACGGTGGAAGGATAACTTTTTCAACAAATGGTGCTGGAGCCATTGGACATCCATAGCAAAAAAATGAACCCACCTAAACCTTACACTTTATGCAAAATTAACTCAATTATCATAGACCTAAATGAAAAACTCAAAATTATAAAACTTACAGGAAAAAAATACTTCACATGTAAGGTTTAGGCAAGGAGTTTTTAGACTTGATACCAAAAGCACAATTCAAAAAAAGAAAATTGATAAATTGGACTTTATTAAAATAAAAAACTTTTGCTCTGTGAAAAATACTGATAAGAGGAGGAAAAAAACAAGCTACCAAATGAGAGAAAAGATTTGCAAACCACATATCCAACAAAGGGCTAGTATCTAGAATACATAAAAGACTTTCAAAACTCAACAGTGAAAACACAAGCAATCCAATTAGAAAGTAGGCAAAAAGACATGAAGATACACTTCACCAAAGAGAATAAATAGACAGCAAACGAGCACAAGGAAATATGGTCAACATTACTAGTCATTAGGCAAATGCAACTAAAATCACAATGAAATACTGCTACATGCCTATTTAAATGGCTAAAATTTAAAAATACTGGCAAGGATGCAGAGAAACTAGATCCTTTATGCATTGCCGATAGAAATGTGAAATGACATAGCCACTCTGAAAAATGGGTTGGTAGTTTCTTTAAAAAAACTAAACGTGCAATTACCATACAACCCAGTAATTGCTCCTCTGGGCATTTATGCCAGAGAAATAAAAACTTAAGTTCACACAAAAACCTGAACATGAAAGTTCATACTAGCTTTATTTGTAATAGCCAAAAACTGTAAACAACCTAATTGCCCTTAAAGGGTGCATGGTATGGCACATCCATACTGTCCAATGCTACTCAGTAATAAAAAGGAACAAACTATTGAGACACATCACAACTGGGATGAATTTCCAGAGAATTAGACTGAGTGAACAAATCCCAAAAGATTACATATTTGTAACCATTTGAAGCATCTAAAGTATAATATTTCCCAAAGAAAACTCTTGATTCATATCCCACAAATCCTCCCCTTGGGACTCCCCTTAAATGACATCTACATCTCTCAGTTGCTCAGGCCAAGATCATAATTCATCCTTCACACCTTTCTGTCCCTCACACCACACATCCAATCCAGTAGTACATTCTGTTGCTTCTACTCTCAAAATTTATCCAGAATCCACCAGCAGCTCTCACTTGAACTGTTGTGACAGCTTCCCCACACTTCCCAGTCACTCATTCCATGGTAATCCTCCCCCAAGCCAATCCCAAAAGGTTACATATTTCACTTACATAACATTCTTGCATGTGGCAATAAAAAGACAACATGAGTGATCCTAATGGTGATTGAATTGTTCTGTATCTTGACTGTATCAATGTCAATATCCTGGTTGTGATATTGTACTGCAGTTTTACAGGATATTTCTATTGGCAAAAACTAGGTAAAGAGACCTCCTTCTTGTATTATTACCTATAACGCAATGTGAATGTATGCTTATCTCAAAATAAAATAAAAATAAATACACTGATATCAATTTGGTTTCTGTCTTGTGAAAGGGCCATATATGCAAAGTGAGCTCCAAACACAGAAGGAGCTGAGAAACCAAAGAACCAGGCAGACAAATCCAGTGTGTCAGTAGAGGATGATTTATTGGGGAATTTACAAATAGAAGTGTGGTCTTGGGCAGCTGCAAGACAGGTAGATCTCTGTACCACTACCCCCCAGACCCAAGGCTTATGTTCCATAGGGGAAGGATACACATACTCCAGAAGGAATGTGCAGGACAATGTAAGCTGAACCTTTAGGGAAAAGCAAGAGTGCTATGTGCCTCGTAGCCTATAATTTGCCTAAGGGCAGGATTTATGTTTATGATAACATCAAGGTCCATTTGGCTTACGGGGGAACAGTAAATAAAGTAGAAATCTTGTAGGTGCTCCTGGGACTGGGGTTAATCAGAGGACAAGATGGTGGATTACCACCCAAGATGGAGTGACTTTAGCCTCCACAGCTCCTATATACCAGAAACAACCAGTTATATCATTCTTTTATTTTATTCGTTTTATTTGAATATTACATATTAGGAATCTTTTCATATAGGTATTATTCTGTTCTATTTATTCTGACATATCTTTTGCCCATTTTTCTATTTAGTTGCCTTTTTCTTATTAATGTGTAGGAACTGTTTATATATTATGAACATCACTGCACTGTATATGTTGTTTATATGGCACTAAAATGACAGCTGATTTTCAAATTCTATTCATCAAAATGTCAAAAGTCTTAGCAAGTGTATCTGGTCTGGTCATCCTAGACACAGCTGTGTGAAGCCCTCACTGATGTGAGCCCCAGAGTGATGCACTGACCACCTCACCTTTGTCTCATCGCTTCCCCTGAGTCATATAGAAGGTAAATAACTGAGCTCAGATATGAACTCCAATCTATCTGATACCAACCTTATGATTCTTTTTTACTGTGCTACATTATTTTCAGTACTACTTATGCTAACTGTATACATATGATTTGCATAGGGTCAACATTGTTCTTAAAAATAATACTGATCATAGCTAATTTATTGACCACTCCAGATAAGTGCACTACATACCTTATCACATACATTGTCCCATTTAGTCCTCATCACAATTCTAAGAAGAGGTTATTATTGTCCCCATTTTGTTTAATGAGGAAGCAGAATCTTAGATCAATTAAATAACTTGTTCAAGGTCAAAGAAGCTAATAAATGGCAGGATCAGCTCAAACTCAGCTACCGAGGCACCAAAGCTCTATGGAAATGTTTGGTTTCAGGAGATATTAGTGGACCTGCTGCAGATCAGAACCCTAACCCTAATCAACCCTTTTATAACCAAGTCATATCCCAATACTCTTACCAAAACACTATGCCCACTCTCTGGTGTGGAACAGGCATTCTCTCCAGCCCCTGATAACTGCCAGGAGGTGGAAAATTCAAAGAAGGGAGAGGGAACCACAAAATCATTCACATTCTGAACAGAAGACATCTAAAAATCTCTGAGGTCACAAATGCTAACACATCTCCAGGTATGAGTCAGAGGGTTCATCGAGAACACCAAAATAGTTTTTTTTTCAGATAAATATCAGAGCAGAACTTAAAATGGTTATCTGACCTATGAAACACATTAAGATTAGTACACATGCTTTTTCTGGGGTGGGAGGAAAAGTGGTATGCAGGGGATTTTTAAATTGTAATAATTTTTTAAAAAAATTTTTTTCACAGTGGCCATTCTAATCTTCTCTGTATCATTCCAATTTTAGTGTGTGCTGCCAAAGTGAGCACTAAATTGTAATAAATTTTAATTTTTTTCTAAAAATGTACACAAAAAATTAAACAGCATTAAAAGTTTATAACAAAATGTAGCTGTCTCTTGTCCCCAATTCCCACACTAGTCTTATACTCCAGAAAATATCCTCAGTAACACTTTTAGCTGTTTTGTTTTTCCCTTTGGAATTTACCATTGAAATTTCTATATAGTATTCTTATCTTATAATTTCCCAGTTCAGAACTTTTATT
Source organism: Indri indri (assembly GCA_004363605.1). NCBI lineage: Eukaryota > Metazoa > Chordata > Mammalia > Primates > Indriidae > Indri > Indri indri. Next base: position 8,144 of record RJWJ010037260.1, on the reverse strand, counting down.
TTCTATTGACTTCCTGTTGAGATGGTTGAGAATTTAGTTCTCTTGTCCTTCCTGCTTCTTCAATCTCTCAAAATAATTACAACATAAAAAGCATTGCTGTTTCCTTTCTTATTTTTGTTTTTCCTTTATCTTCCTTTCAAGTATTTGCTAAGTCTTCTTTGTGCCTACAATTAATTTTTTCCAAATGTTCCTGTAGATCTACCTAATCAGTGACTTTAGTAATTTCTCCAAATGCCTAATTTTTTTTGGTTCTTCCCCCCTCCTCCCCTAGCCCACACCACTCCCTACCCCCAGCCCTCATTCCTCCTCCTCTACTCTGCTCTTTAAGCAACAGTTACTATCCTTGGATTTCTCTTCTGTATCTTCCTGGGATGGAGCTCCTGTTTCTTAGACTCCAAATCTCCTGCTTGCTTGGTTTCCTCTCTGTTGTGCTGAAGCACACCCTGCAGTAACTTCCTACAGAAGGACACCTGGGAGGTAGTTTTATTTAGTTGTTGCATGTCTGAAAAATCTTTATCCTGCTCTTAAACTTGGTTGATCATTCTCTGGCTAAAGAATTCTAGGATGAATATTATTTCCTTTAGAATTTTAAAGGCATTGCTCCACTGCCTTCAAGCATTCACTTTTGCTGTTGAGAAGTCTTATGGCATTAGGATTCTTCATCTTTTTTAAGTGACCTCTTTCTCTCTGCCTCTCTCTGTTTCTCTCTGTCTCTCTCGACCCCATTCCCCTCCTCCAGGATCTTTCCTTTATCTGGAGTGTTCTTAAATTTCCTAATATCGTGCCTTGGTGTGACTCTTTTGTTCTTACTATTTCATTCATTTGGCATTTTCAAGGTGGACACTCTTGCTTTTCAGTTCTGAGAAATCTTTCCTGTAATTTAGTAGGTTGAAGCATATGAAAGTACTGTTAGTTAAGCTTTTTTGAACCTATAAGAAGAGCAATTTCATATTTTTCAAGCCAACATCTTTGATAATTTTCTTCTTCTGTTTTCTCTTTTTCCTTTCTGGAACTCCTATAGTCAGATGTTGAACCTCCTGGGTCAATACTTGCTACTGGCAGAGTCTTAGATCTTTCGGCAGGAGAAAAACTGTCACAACCTTTCTGAAAGCAATTTGACAGAGACTATCAAAAATCTTAGAAACACATATATACTTTGATTCATTAATGGTACATCTAAGAATCTCAAGAAATGTTGAAACATTTAAAAATATATGTTATAATGTATTTTTACAACATTATTTATAATAGAAAAAAATTACGGTCAACCCAAATCTCAAATTCCAAAATAAGGAAGCAATTAAATAAATTTAGACACTTCTGTATGAGGAGGTAATATGTATTAAAATTGCATTTATGAGAAAATTTTCAATTACGTAAAAATATTCATAATGTAAAGATAGGTTTAAAAATATTCTTAAGACTTACAAGTCTAGGCCGGGCGCGGTGGCTCACGCCTGTAATCCTAGCACTCTGGGAGGCTGAGGGAGGAGGATTGCTCGAGGTCAGGAGGTCGAGACCGGCCTGAGCAAGAGTGAGACCCCATCTCTACTAAAATAGAAAAATTAGCCGGGCATGGTGGCGCATGCCTGTAGTCCCAGCTACTCAGGAGGCTGAGGCGGGAATATTGCTTGAGCCCAGGAGTTTGAGGTTGCTGTGAACTAGGCTGATGCCATGGCACTCTAGCCTGGGCAACAGAGCAAGACTCTGTCTCAGAAAAAAAAAAAAAAATGCAGAGATAATATACTGGACGGTGTAAAGGCAAATACAAAAATAAAAATAAGAGGCTTAATTTTCCCTGGTGAAAACAAGGGAAGAGACTTCTCTCCCCTCTCCCTTTTGTTTCAGAATTTCTTTCTCTGTCTTTTTCATCTGGTGTCATTGCCGCTGCCCCACCTCAGCTGCTGCCGACTCCCACGGCTGGGGTTGTGGCCACGCAGCTGGCAGTGGAGGGAAGGAAAAGAACTTTTTTTTTAGTTGGCTCTATTTAAATTTTACAGAAACCTGATCACAGTTAAGTATATAATTATAAGTTCAACAATTATAACAATTTCTATAAAAATGCACATACAATGCCAGAATTCCTTAAAAGCAACTAATTTCCTTCTGTTTTACATAAAACATACATTGATATCAACTGCCACGTTTGCCAAAATCAGTCTCTACAAGAAGAGGCAGTCCAACAGAGTCAATAAGAAAACTAATTGTGAGCCACATGTAAAATAAGAGGTTTTCTTATTAACATAAAAGAAGAAATAATACCTTTTCATAAAACAAGCCCTTCAGCACTGGGGTGATGTGTACTATTGTGCTGCACAATATTGCATCCCCGTGGAGACTTGGTCCTGACCTGTCGCAGGAAGCAAGGAACTTTCTGGTTAAGTCAGACAGTGGAGGCCGGGCGCGGTGGCTCACGCCTGTAATCCTAGCACTCTGGGAGGCCGAGGCGGGCGGATCGTTTGAACTCAGGAGTTCAAGACCAGCCTGAGCAAGAGCGAGACCCTGTCTCTACCAAAAATAGAAAGAAATTAATTGGACAGCTAAAAATATATAGAAAAAATTAGCCGGGCATGGTGGCGCATGCCTGTAGGCCCAGCTACTCAGGAGGCTGAGACAGTAGGATTGCTCGAGCCCAGGAGTTTGAGGTTGCTGTGAGCTAGGCTGACGCCACGGCACTTTAGCTCGGGCAACATAGTGAGACTTTGTCTCAAAAAAAAAAAAAAAAAAAAAGTCAGACAGTGGAGAAGTTACAAAGTTCCAGGCCATAATGGTATACTAATAGTGCACCCTGGTGGAAGAGGTTCAAAAAATCCTCAGGCTTGGGAAAGAGCTCCCAAATCTTCACAATGATAGATCTAAATCTTTGTAATGACTAAATAAGCCTCTCACCAGTCTCATAGCTCAGGAATGGTTCCTCCAGGACCTGGGAGCCATCTCCTGTTTTTATTTATTTATTTATTTATTTATTTTGAGACAGAGTCTCACTCTGTTGCCCTGGCTAGAATGAGTGCCGTGGCATTAGCTTAGCTCACAGCAACCTCAAACTCCTGGGCTCAGGCGATCCTCCTGCCTCAGCCTCCCAAGTAGCTGGGACTACAGGCATGTGCCACCATGCCCGGCTAATTTTTTCTGTATATTTTTAGTTGTCCAGATAATTTCTTTCTATTTTTTTAGTAGAGACAGGGGTCTCGCTCTTGCTCAGGCTGGTCTCGAACTCCTGAGCTCAAACAATCCGCCCTCCTCGGCCTCCCAGAGTGCTAGGATTACAGGCATGAGCCACCGCGCCGGCCTGGGAGCCACCTTCTTGAAACGCAAACATCAAGGGAGAGAGCGCCTCTGTCTCTCAGTTCCTGTGAGAGGGAAAAGCCTAACTTTGGTGGCCAAGGGAGCACTTTGTTCCAATTTGCAAAAAGGTTTGTTTCCTCTCCAGATAAAACCAACACAGAGGGTCTCTCCAATTTTCATAATACAATTAGGACAACTCTGTGTGACAAAAGATGCTATCAAGCCCTCTTACTTGAGGACTACTTACTGTTTACCCTGAGAACATGCATGTAATGGGTGGCATCTCCTTTCTGTCTTTGCAATCTAAGCACATCGTGTGTGACATGTTTAATGCTTAATCAGTAATAAAATTGTTTTCCCTCCTTTACCGCATTTTTGGAGAGGTTTTTCTGGGTTGGGAGAAGAGTTTAGTTTTTAAAATTATATTTCTCCAACAATGGCATTCTGCCAAAGTGACATTAGCGGTTGCCTCCGGACCGAGGAATGGAGCCCCACCTGTTAAGATGTCAGCTCATTGCTATGGTTAGCCTTTCACGCCAGGGAGCAAAAGTTTGTGAGTGCGCTCGGCCTTGGAAATCTCTTGGCTTAACGCCTCATCCTGTTTCTCTTCAGAGTCTCTTTCAAAGTATGACCTCTTCATCCTTTTCAATCTTTTGTTTGTCTCATGGCTCTGAAATATTAGAGATGCCACTGGATATCTTATCCATTTCTTGCCCTATCCTCTTCCCAAAAGGAAACATCTCCTTCTCACTTCTTCAGGTTAAGACTCAAGGCAGTTTTCACCTTCTCCTGTTCCTGTACACTTTTTTCAAGCACGGAGTGAGTTTCCAAGATGCACCAGCTGCCATTCTTAATCACACCTTGTGGGGAAAGAGTCTTGTGAGAGAGTCTGCCAGTAAGACCGAAGTTACAACCTTACGTGACATAATCAACAGAAATGGGATCCCATCGTCTTTTCTATACTCTATTGATTGGAAGGAAATCATGAGTCCTGCCCATACTCAAGGAGAGGTAATCCCACGGGGGCGTGAACACCAGGAGGCAGGAATCTTTGGGGCCATCTTAGCCTGCCCCCCCTTGTCTTCTGAGACTGTGATTAGACAAGCGCTGAGACCTCCTCATTCTGCATTCCGCAGGACTTGCCAACAATTATGGCCAAGTTCACCCAGAGGTCCACATCCTCTTCCAGGCCTCCTGGCCTGGGTCCTCACATACCACTGGAAAGGTGCTGTGGTACAGGTGGGCCTGGCAAGCTGTCTGGTGATTCTGTGTGACAGCAATGATGGGGGAACGTGGGCACTACCTGGGCACCTCCTGAGCAGACCTGCCAGACCTGGTGAGGACAATTATAGACACACTACAGCACCTGAAGGAAGCCTCCATGTGCCAATGGCAGCAGCTTCTGTGGGGTTGCTAGTAATAGGTGCCAGGCAATGGAGCTTCTTAAATAATTGCAGGTGGTGGATGGCAGCCTCTGCCTCACCAGCAGTCAGGTGCTACATGAGAACAGCCTCCAGAGTATAGTACCCTTTGGCTGTTTCTCTAGACAGCATGATGCAGTCAGCTCCATCCAGGACCACATTGGCCATATCGCTGCCCTCAGCCTGGGTGGGATGGGACTTCTTGATCATGCCCTCTAGCATCTGCATAGCGCAAGTGACAGACTTCCAGGCTTGATTGTACCACCTAGTAATCATCTTCTGATGATTGTTTCTGCAGGAAGACCTTCTCTGCAGGAATGTCAATGCCTACCTCACCACGAGCCACCATGAGCACATTGCAGACTTCCAGAATCTTGTCAAAGCCCCAAACTCCCTCATGATTCTTGATTTTGCTGATTATCATGATGCTCTTTTCTTTCCTTCCCAGGACCTTCCTAACTTCATGGACATCGAATGCCTCGCAGATGAAAGACACAAACACCATATCTACATCCTGCTCTACCCCAAACTTCAGATCCCGAATGTCCTTTTCTGACACAGCAGCCAGGTTCACAGTTGTACCAGGAAGGTTCACACCCTTCTTGCCACCCAAGGAGTCATCACTTTCTACCTCTGTCACCAGAAAGCCAGCACCTTTCTGCTTCACCTCCAGAGGAATAAGTCCATCATCCACACAGATCTTGCTGCCCACTTCTGCCACCTTGAAGATGTTCTTATAGTCCGGCCATGGGACATTCTCATCACACTTTTCTGTGTAGGGATTATCCAGTGTGATCCTTTTTTGGCGGGGGCAGGTATCCATCACCTCAAGCATTTATCATTTCTTTGTGTTAGAAGAATTAGAATTCCATTTTTTTAGTTATTTTTAAATTTACAATAAGTTATTGTTGACTATAGTAACTGTTGTGCTATCAAATACTAGATCTTATTCATTCTATCTAACTGTATTTTTGTCCTCATTAACCATCCCCACTCTATCCCCACCCGCTGCTTCCCTTCCCAGCCTCTGGTAACCATCGCTCTACTCTTTATCTCCATGTGTTCAATTGCTTTAATTTTTAGCCCCCACATATGAGTGAGAACATGTAAAATTTGTCTGTCTGTGCCCGGCTTATTTTGTTTACCACAATGTCCTTCAGTTCCATCCATGTTGTTGCAAATCACAGGACTTTGGCTCTGTCATGCCCCAGTTCATCCAAAGTGGGTGAAGGGAAGAAACCCATCATCACCAGAGAAAAAACCAACCAGGCAGTTGCTGAGACCTTTTTATTTTATCTGAAAGAAGTTGAGGCAGTCGACTTCCTGACATCCGGCAGATCCTGAAGGATGAGTGTGCACAGGTCTGACTGCCCCACTGTTCTCACCAGCCATGGGCCAGGAATGGCCACGAGACAACCCCAGCCACGGGATGGGGGGAGCTGTCTGCCGAGGAGCCTTCCAAGAAAGATGTCTTTAGTCCTTGGAAGGACACAGGGAGAGCCTGTCTCTCTGCAACTCTTCTTCTTCTGGATGTTGCCATGTCTGGATGTGACGTGATGCCAGATCCTGGCAGCCCTGTTATATTCCTGAGGGGGCTGCCTTAGGGTAACGCTGACATCGAGTGTTAACCACGTGTCAAGCAGGCGTGTGCTGAGTATTTGACATTGGTGAACACTTTCTAGGTCTTCCTGTGTGTAGGGTCCTGGTGCCATAGTAGAATCAGGCCTGTTCCCAACTTCAAGATGGTCCAAGCCAGGAAGGGTAATAGAGTGAGATGACAGCAACACTGTATGGGGAATGCCATGATGACAGGGGTCCATGGGCTGGGGGAGCACCCTCCCTCCTGCTGTCTCTCCAGCTTATCACTCTACAAATCTCTCTCCATCTAGGCTCCTTGTGGGGCCCAGTGCCATGTTGTCCAATAGCAGTGACAGTGACATTGGTGTATGTGGGCACAACACCTTGCATCTACTAGCTCACTTAGCCCTCATGGATCCTTGTGGGGTAAATGCTCCCCATTTTCCAGTCAAGGAAACCAGGAGCAGCGCTCTGACAGTGCCTGCAGGGGCTCTTGGGCCACTCATGTAGCTGCTCAATGCAGGCGGGCCACGCCAAGGGCTTACAGGTCCTCATGCTGTCACTCATCCCCCAAGCACTTCTGCAGCATCACCTCCTCTTCCCCATTCTCCAGGGCCCGGGCTGTTGGTACTTCCACCCTGCCCAGTGGAACTGAGGCTTCCTCCTCGCCCTCTCCTTCCCTGACTCCCCCTTTGAGAGTCACATTAGCCTCTCCTTTCAGGAGGGGAGGACATCCCCAGGCTGCACACACAGTAAGTATCTTATCTAATTTTGCAGTAACTTTGCAGGCACTGCTGTGCCCATTTCACAGAAAAGAAAACTGAAGCCCAGATTGAAGAGGCCAGAGCAGCACACAGGTGGGAGTTGGATGAAGACTGACCCCAGCTCTGTCTGATCTCAAAGCCTGGGTGGGGACAGGGGGAGGCGGACAGAGCAGGGTGAAGGGAGTGTAAGAAGAGCAGAGCCTGTCGGAAACCGCAGTTTGCTGGGTGTGCACCAAGGGTCTGGAAGGGAGGGCAGTGAGGCTGGGACGTTGTCTGGGAGGGGGCTCTCTGGGACAAAAAGGGGTCATAGAAACAAGGAGAGGGTGGATTCATGGGACCTGGAGACTGGCTGGATAGGGAACGGGGTGAGGATGGCACCGTCCTCCCTTTAGGACACCCTTCCTGAGCTGCATGGGGCACTTCTGCTCAGCTCCTGTGCGTGGAACATTGTCATACTTTGGCTTCTAGCAGGAAATGAACCTGGGGAATGTAGTACCTATTCTGGCTGCTTTTTGCCCAGCCCAAAGTCAGGGCTCAGGTCCTTAGGAAAAAGGGGGAGTGGATGTCAGGGGTGACTGGAAGCAGAGGCTCCTGCCAGCTGACCGACCCTGGGCGGGTTGAGTTCCCTAAGCATCCACGGCCACACCTGTAACTCAGGACAGCAATGGAGCCACCTTCCCAGGAACCATGCCCTGCGGGCACTCAGCAGAGACCAACTAGGGGCTCAAGTGGGGACCTGAGAGCAGATGAGTGGGGAGGTGAGCCAGGGAGGGTGGCACAGGACAACCCGAAGAGCTACCAGCAAGGTGAGAGGGCTAAGATGCAGGTGTCCAGGCTTCAGATTACTTATGGAGAGAGCGGTGGCCAAGTGGAGGGCTGGTGGCCCTGGGAGAAGAGCTTTGGGAGGATGGGGCAGGAGCCAGTGCTGCAGCAGGGAGTGGCAGCCACAGCAATCCAGGTGGGAAGGGAGCCGGGAAGAGAGGGGGATTTCCTTTGGGGGAAAGAGTCAGACATATTTGGGTGATGCCAAGGAAGAAGCTGGCAGGAAGGAGAGGTGGCTGAGAGAGAGAGGACCAAGGTGGCGCCAGGTGACATG
>RJWJ010037259.1:0-15600 GCA_004363605.1 Indri indri | reverse complement strand
CTGAGAGGATAGCATAACCGAATGAAGCCCAGACCCTTTTAATTTGACCCCCAAAGTTAGCTTTATTTTCTTTTTTTAGGTGTTTGTCCTCAGGGCTGCTGTCAAAAATCCTGACTATGAGACTGCTAAGAAAAAAAGATGGAAGAGACAGGTACCACAGGTGAAGACAATAACTCTATGAGCTAAATCCTCCAGGGCCTAATTACCAGCTGCTCAATTGAAGAAGTCAGATTCATTTCTGACTTCAGATATTCTATTTTCAATTTATTTTGCTGTTTCATCATAAATATTAGGAAAACAAATGTTTTATCTACAACTTGAGTTACAGTTTTTACTGAAGATGGTACATTATATATTGTTATTTATTCCTTTTATTAACTAAAGATAATTATAATTTTAATTCATTGTTTGCCCTAACTTTTACTGCTAAATATCATAGGCAAAGTCTACAGTTTTATGCTTTTAAAAATAGTGTAAGAACATCTGAACCATATGAACCAGAGGTTACTTTCCAAGAAAGAAAGAAAAAGGGAAAAGAAAGTTTTATCTGGATAAACTTTTAATATGGTTTTTTGCTCCCAATAAAACCAGTTCTCATCACAATTTAGTAAGAAAAACTAATGTAATTATTTTTTCCAGAGAACAATCACTTGAAATCTCTCTGGTAATTTAAGAATAGACAATTTTAATACTCTTTGAAGACACGAAGTGAATGGGCTGTTCTATTTTTCTTCTAGACCAAGACCTTGCTGATTTTGACTCTGTAAAAAAAGAAATAAAAATCAAATACAGTGAATTTTTTCTTAAATGAAAATATGGAGGAATCTCAAGGGACATAGATTAATCTATATATGTTAAAAGAGAAAAAATATAGTATGCAAGGTGATACTATCAAGGAATTTTAGTAAATTTAACAACTATAGAAAGAACACAAAGGACACTGAATTCCAAACACAAATCAAAATGATAAATTATAAATTGAAAATAATAATATTAAATATGTGATAGTATGTACACCTGAAATAAATTAGGAAATCTCAGTAATAATTTAACATTATATATTCAATTTAACCCTTATGCATTACATTTCAAAACAAATTGGTATACTATTAAACCTCGAACTAAACAATTCATAAGCTTTAATTTGCATGCCTTCTGAGTAGCATGATGAAGTCTTATGCCATCTCTCTCCATCCTGTCTGGGACATGAATTATTCCTCTGTCCAGCCAGAATATCCAGGCTGTATACACTACCAATCTGATAGTTAGTAGCCGTCTTTATTATAAAATCAACTGACAGGGTTTCTTGTGTTCAAGTCACCCTTATTTTACTTAACGATGGCCCCAAATAGCAACGGTAGTGTTGCTGGGATATTGTTAAATTTATTCTACTTTTTGTTACTCATTGTTAATCCCTTGCTATGCCTAATTTATAAATTAAACTTCATCATAGGTATGTATGTATAGGAGAAAACATAGCATATACAGGGTTTGATACTGTCCGTGGTTTCAGGCATCCATTGCAGGCCTTGGAATGTATCCTGCATGAATTAGGAGGGACTTCTGTATACAATTGCAGATAGAAAAAATGGAGATAGTGGCATGAAGAAAAGGGAAAGAGATAGAGTGGAAAGCTTCATCTTCCACGATGCCTAAAACTTACTAATTATAATTATTTAATATAATAATGGCAATGATAATAACAGTGAATATAAGTAAAAATAAAAGTTAAAATATTTAATAACTAAGAAAAAGCATCATGTGTTCCCAGATATGGAATTAAATACCTAAATAATTAGCTATGATACCTGGAGACTATGAAGTTGAAGGTGGCTTGGGCTGGGCAAGATATATTTCAGTGATAAATTTTATAGAAATAAATTATTCTAAAGTATGTGCATATATATTTTCAACAAAAATAAAGAGAAAAAAGAGGAGGAAAAGATAAAAAGAAAAATTAATAAAGAAAAAAGGAACTGAATGATCTAAAAAATGGCAGAAAAAAATAAATGAAAATGGAAAAGTCTGACGAGTACATAAAAGAAACTATAAAAGCATTCCAGAAGAAATTGATTCACACTGGAGTCAGAAAAGTTGATTTTTATCAAAAAATAGAAATGAAGATGTTTCTCTTCAAGAAATAACTAAAAATTAAGATATGATAAAGAAATGAATTTCAGATATAATTTGACAAGAGGATCAAAAAAATGCAATACAAAAGTTTCAACACATGTATACTTGGTATTCTTATGAAGTATTAACTTTAAACAGACGTAATAATAATGATGCAATAAATATAACTTTCCTGAGCCGAAGACCTTGGTGGACATTCTGATAGTAGCATAAGCTACAAGGTCAAATCAATGAAAATTAGAACATTCCTAAAAATATACTAGCAAATTATCTGAAATATTTAAAAAATTATAAAATTTTCAGACATAAAACAGGCTATTACAAAGGAAATAGACATACAGTCATTGACTATAACAATCAAAATAAGATAAAATGGGATAGATATTTATTAGCTCTTAAGGATGAAAAATTGCAACACCCTTTGAGAGCTTTAATGAGTTAGTCAGTCAAACCCTTCTCTCACATTTGAGTTAGGAAACAATGGAGAGAAAGATAATTTAGGAATGCTGGTATCAAAATATTAGCTTTATGTTGACAAAAGTTTGGGTTGCAGAACATTGCTTAGATATGTAGAAACAATGGGTGTCTTGAAAGTGAACCTAAGAATTGGATTTACTAACTCAATCCCAAGAGGGGCGGAATAAATCGCAAGCCTTCCCCAATGAGTGCCTGACCTGTATATTGAAACACAGAGGAGAAAGCCAGAATGCATACTATGAAGAGCAGAGAGCAGGTTGACTCTAAAGAGAAAAGGAAAGAAAGGGGCTGAGCTAAGTAAGCAGTATATCAGTCCAAAGATGTTACTCTGTTATATGGTTCTACCAGCCCTGGGAAATATGAGTAAGAAAGTGGAGATAGGATAAGAGTGTTGCATTAATGAATGTATCTCCACATGTAAACATAAACCAATAAGAAAAAAAATCCCTCAACCCCATTCCCCTCATCACCAATACCAAACCTTTTATATCTAGTCAAATAGCATCCACATGTGAGGGCAAAACAGAAACATCCACAGCCATTAATTTACATACAGTCTTATTGCTGTGTGTTTATGGACTTGAGTTTTCAAGGCTTAAACTTAAGTTTGAAAATTTGCTCTCTCATCTATCTTTGTAACTTTGGCAATCTACTTATCTGAGTTTCTTCATAATGGTATCTCCTGTGTAGGTTTAATGAGCAGATTAATTTAGGTTGTGGATCTAAGGATGTTAGGAAGTATAAGAAACACAGCAACAACTCAAATGTTAATTATTATCAGTAACAGTGACTAAAAAAAAAAAAACGGTTTTTGAAAATAAGGATTTAAAGACATACTTTTTTCAGTCTAGGAAAAAAATAAAGAAACTGATACAAAAAAAAAGAATTCTCTAAAATGAAACACATCTTCCAATAGGGACTGAGCAATAAAACTGTTTAAAGTAGCTTTTTAAAATAAAACAAATTTTAAAACAATCTTACAAAGTTTTATGAATGTGATCAAAATACTGACATCAAATGTAAAAAACATACCCTTAACAAAAAAACATAAAAGATGGGCAAAGCTATACATTGATATTTTGAATAGCACAACACGGAAATTGTAGAATACTAAGAAACATAAAATGGTCAAAGTATTTATTTTCCCCCTACTCCTAATTCATCACAAGACTGACTTTTACTCAGGTGTTTCCAATGAAGATTTCAGCCCTTTAAATTGGGCTTCTACAACCATAAGAACAACCTATGCTCATTCTGCAAGAGAAGTGGACCAAAAAACAAAACAAAACACCTTTTCCTTGTGATTTATAGCTCTATTTTTATAAACAAGAAAGGACAGAGTATCATTTCAAAGAGGAAAATGGGGAGAAGAAATGAGTCCCACTTAATTTTTTTTTTTGGAAAGAGCAAAACTCAAAGTTCATGGAAACATCCAAAGAAAGTATTATTTTCCTTGTTTGAGACACTGTGTTTCAAGCCTCGCTCTAAAGCTTTGTAAAACCATTATCATCAAGCAAGCTAGCAAACAAATATTCATCTCAAACAAAAGATGGCTTTTACAAAATAAACTTAACAAAATATTTTAGTCACTGCCTTAATTTTCTTTCCTTAGTATGTATGGACAAAGGTTTCTTGGAGTATGCTTGGCGACCTTAATGTTTCTTAGTGATGAACATTAGAAGTCTGTTCTTGTTTGCTTCACATCCAATGAAAGAAAATATGCATATTCCATGGCAAAAGAATAGGTGCTTCAGATTGCATCATTTTATCTTAACAGCTATTTTAGTGCTTACTATGCATTTGCATTGCTATACATGGAATCAATTCATTTAATTTTACACTAACCCATGGTGTGATTAAGTGATTTGCCAATGTTCCACAATTACAAAAAGGTAAGGACAGGATTTGAACTTAGGGAGTCTGGAGTTAGAGTTCATGGTCTAAACAACAGAGAACACTATTTGTATTTTTAAATGATTTTCCCAAGGTGCCTCAATAAATAGGGAAAATACAGTGGAATATAAATGCACATATAAACCAAGATAATCTTATAAAAGTCTAAGAAATGAAGTATGCATGATTATACACACACACACACACACACACACACACACGTAGCAGTATAATGGTGCTTCAGAGGCAATTAAAAGACTTCCAAGCAAATGATACAGAAAAGAAAATGATAATACAGGTTTACTTATGACATTTAGAAAAATATTTTTAAATTGTATAAAGGATACTGGCAGATTAAACTTACTTATTTAACACCACTTTATCCTGAAAAGTTACTATAATGCAATGACAAATTAACATGACATAAAGCTACAAGGGCACAAGGAGAGAAGAGACAATCGCAAAAAGAGAGGTCAACACAAGGTTAGGAGCTAGAAAACATGAATGCATGGTAACTGAATCATCAGGGCTAAAAAAGCTGAAAGCGAAACCAGGAGGTAAACCCATTCACACACCACAGCACCTCAGAAGGACTCAGATATTGTGGTACTAGTTATCCAGGAAGGTGGGAATGTAGTTGGAGCAAAACGGAGGAGTACTTTTGAAAGCCTGTTCTTCAATTCATTCCCCAGGTTACACATCTTGATGATAGACCCAATATTCTTGACACAGAAATAGATATTTACTCCCTTGCAATGCTGGACCAGAGGCAATCTGGTCTTGTGACACCAGATATAGCTGCTGGAAAAGGTACCATAAAGTTCTCATACTGAAATTAAGGAAGTTAAATGATGTCTACCATCCCCAACATTTTGGACACCAGACACTGGTTTTGTGGAAGACAGATTTTCCACAGACATGGGGATGGGGGGAAGAGTCACTGCCTAGGGTCCACCTCAGATTTTCAGGTGTTGGATTTTCATGGGGAGCACAACCTGTATCCCTCCCATGTGCAGTTTGCAGGTGGGGCTTTGCTCGCTAATCTGCCGCTGGCCTCCTGCTGTGTGGCCTGGTTCCTGGTGGGCAATGGACCCGTGCTGATCTGCAGCCAGGGGTTGGGGACTGGACAGCAGATCTATAATGTAAATAGTGGCATCTCAGCTCCCTTCTCCTACTTGGCTCTAAACGTGTTAGCAAGCTGGTAGTATGTGTTCGTATGTAGGAATCTACAGAGTTATTGGGAAATTGACCCAAGAGAAAAGGTCATTCTATTGGGATGTTTTCTGATCCCTATTGGCAAGCACCGTCCATGTACCCAACCATTGTAATCAGACTTCTGTGATGCTTGTCTAAATGAACAGAGATTACTCAACATTTTAGGAAAGCCATTAATATACAAAAGAGAAAAATATTTTAAAAAATGGACAAAAGAACTAAGAAAACACAGAGGCAACACAAGGAGAAGAATAACTAAAGCAAAATGGTAATCGGTGCTAATGTCACTATTCAAAGTAATACGATAAAATATTGCAAGACTGAAATAAGAAAATGAGATATAAATGGTACATAAAGAAAACATTACAGAAAGAAAAATAGTCATGCAATAGTTGGAAAACAAAGCGAGGAAGTATTGCAACAATTGGGATGGAACTAGAGACCATTATCCTAAGTGAAGTACCTAAAGAATGGAAAAACAAACATATGTACTCACTATTAAATTGGATAACTGATGAGCACACATGTGCATAGAGGGAAGTAAATCTCAAAGGAAATCAAGCAGGGGGAAAGGGTGCAGGGGATGGTCGAAAACCTACCTAAGGGGTACAATGAACACTATCTGGGTGATGGGCACACTTTTAACCCTGGCTTGAGCATTACAAAAGCAATCCATGTAACCACAAACATTTGTACCCCAATAATACTTTAAAATATAAAAAAATGAATCAAAAATACAAAATGATAGAATAGTGAGGAAAAAAATTATAGAATGAGAGAACCAATCCACCTAGAATCCAGAATGAGAAAACAGTGGTAGGCATTCACAAATACCTCCTCCAACTTCTTAATCCATGTGTAGTCTCTCTTTCATGAATTTTAAAACTATTAATATATTAAAATAAATACACAATTATATAGGCTTAAAACTATTTTAACATTTTTTTGTTTTCATTGTGTCATTTCTTTTCTACTATGTATTTCAGATTGTGAGTACTATAATACCTGATATCTCGATAAACTAAGAATGTCAAGAAAATCTTCTGCAAAGATGCATACATGGTAAACTTTCTGTTATATTGTGGTCTGAGAAAATCTTACTGTGGACCTAAGAGGGGAATTTGCTAGTCTCAGAAATGATCTTTTTTTTCTACCCAATTATATCAGTTTGTTAGGGTTACCACAACAAAGTATGAGCTAAGAGATACTGTGGGTTCCATTGCAGACTGTCATAATAAAGCGAGTTTCACAATTAAGTGAGTCACATTATTTTTTTGGTTTTCCAGTGCAAATAAAAGTTATATTAACACAATGATATAGTCTATTAAATGTGAAATAGCATTATGTCTACACACACACACACACACACACACACACACACACACACACATACCTTGATTTAAAATATTTTATTGCTAAAAAATGTTAACTGTCACCTGAGCCTTAAATGAGTAGTAGTGTTTTTGGTGGTGGAGGTTCTTGCCTCAATGTTGATGGCTGCTGACTGATCAGCGTGGTGGTTGCTGAAACTGAACCAATTTCTGCCAGCTTCCAACTTCTCTTCTGCAGCTTCCTCAATTCTCTCTCAGCCTTCACAGAATTGAAGAGAGTTGGGGTTTTACTCTGGATTAGGCTTTGGTTTTAAGGATATGTTGTGGCTGGTTTGATCTTCTATCCAGACCATTAAAACTTCCTCCACAGCAGCAATAAATTTGTTTTACATTTTTACTAATATGATTCATGTGTTCATTGAAGCAGCACTTTTAATTTTCTTCAATAACTTTTCCTCTGCATTCACAACTTGGCTAACTGCTTGGCACAAGAGGGCTAGCTTTTGACCTATCTTGGTTTTCAAGATTCCTGCCTCTCTAAGATTAATCATTTGTAGCTTTTGATTTAAAGTGAGAGGCATATGACTCTTTCTTTCACTTGAACACTTAGAGGTCATTATAGGGTTACTAATTGGCCTAATTTCAATATTGTTTCTCAGGGAATAGGGAGGCCTAAGGAGAGAAAAAGAGACAGGGGAACTGCCAGTCGACAGGTCAGTACCCACACACACAACATTTATCGATCAAGTTCACTGTCTTATATAGACATGTTTCGTGGAGCCCCCAACCATTACATTAAAGATCACAGATCACCTTAATAGACATAATAATAATGTAAATGTTTGAAATAGTAAGAGAATTACCATAATGTGGCATGGAGACATGAAGTGAGCACATGCTATTGAAAAAGTGGCACCAAAAGACTTGCTCAATTGCACAGTTGCTGCAAACCTTCAATTTGTAAACAACACAATATCTGCAAAGCACAGTAAAACAAAATATGCCTGCACAAGAATCAGCGTGGCTTCAACAAAACTTGATCGTTTTGCAGTTCTGGAAGCTAAAAGTCTAGTCATCATGTGTCTTTATTTTGTATATTACTTAGTAAAGGTTTGCATTTTCCATCACAAGCATTTTGCACATTTCTTCCTATTTTATTTCTAGGAATTTTATGTATTTGATGATCAGGAACGGATTTATAATTGTTTTATAGGAAAATATTAATTTTTATATTACGTCTGATAGCTTCTTTATTATGGGTCCTTATTAATTATAAGAGTAATAATAAAATAATTATTAGTATTATGGAATACTAACTCTATGCCAGAAAAATCTTCTCATATTTTAAAATTTTATACTATTCTAAAACAATAAAGTAATAATAGCTATTTTTATTTGTGCCTATTTTAAATTAGGCATTATGATTAGTATGTAAAATGTGTACTAATAGTATACTACTTTTACAGAAGAGGAAAATGAAGTTCAACAAAGAAACTTACTCAAAGCGCTAATGCTATTTACTATGTGTTGGAACTAGGATTTTAACTGAGGGTTATTGATCCCAAATCTTTTTGAATAGCACATTTCTTATGAATAATTTTCTAAGATTTTAAGTTTTATTTAATTTCCCAAGGATTTCCAAAGAGTTTTAAATATAGACATGACATCAGTCATACTTGCTTTTTTTGAATTAATGCAGATGCCAAATATCAAAATTAAGTTTATTTTATTGTAAATTAATTCAATTTTTTATTCCCCTACTTTTTACACCAAAACTATCTTGATACATACAAAATTAGGATTTAGGGTTAGTTTTTAAAGCCTCAGATTCCCACATGGAAATCCTACTTATGGAGCCTTTGAATTTCTTGCCTTTGAAAAAGATACTGTTTTGTGTGATTGTAGGAATTGAGAGTCTCACAAAAATGCTTGTATAGTTCATACATGTGTGGAAACCAGAGGTTAGGATGGAAGCCAGTTTTTGCCCAAGAACAGCTGGTCCAAGATGAGTATCTTCTCTCTACTCCTCCCATGCTCCTCCAGCATGCTACTCTAGCCTGTTGCACACACACGCACCTTCCATTTCTGGTTTTCCTCAGTTTGGAACTCTTCTGAAACTTCATATCTCCCCACAATCATGGCCATTTTGTTTCCTCTCTGGGAAGTTTCATTCTCTGCATCCATCAAGAAAAATACAAGTGCTGCTGGCTGGTAACTTTCATGACAGCCTTTCAAACAGTATCTGATTGAATGTGAATTTGGTCCTTCTTGTAAGAAATTTGTGCGTCTTTACCAAAAGTGTCAAATGGATATCCTGACTCTGGTGGAGATTGACTCCTATGATCAAACCTCCTACTAATCCTGGTCCACAGAGCATGGCTTCATTTTAAGGAAGTATTGTGTTAGATAATAGTTTTCATATTTAATGGCTTATCAGACAAAAATAGAAAAAAATAAGTTAGCCATGCAGAATTCATTAAAGGAAGGTATGACTTGTAAGAAGCAATGGCTATCATTAAAAAAGGATATATGCTAGTTAAGTCTAAATAATTCTTCTTTACTTACTGTGCTTTATGGAATTTTTTGAAAATCAGACTTATAATATGAAAAAAATATATCTGGAAAGCAGTTGCTGTTTATTGCATAAGTCCTAGGAAATAAAGGGCATTATGGGAAAGAGGAAATTTCATGTTGTGTGTGATGATTGGGTAGGTTATGAAGACATTAATACTTAATAATACTATTTATTAATATTTATTATTCTAATCTCAGCTTGGAATTTCACAGTGATTAACCTGTCTTCTGATTCTTTTTTGTATAAATAATTAAAATCCCACCCTTAATACAATGAGAAGCTATATTTGGTATTCATGGATACCAAATGTTTTTTCTAGTTTCCTAGCCACCTCTAACACAGTTTCTCTTAATAATGAATTGTCAACCTAATCTGTAGTTCTACATTTTGAATAGGTTATTCCTGCTCTAGAAATGCTGACCCATTGAACGGCATCCTAACACTTCATTCACCAAGGAACCACTACTTTAATATAGTATACAGCAGATTTTAGGAAGAGGCATCAGGGAAAAGTGACTAGACATACACCAACAAGATTTTAAAATTAAATGTTGGCCATTTGCCCTGTAACAGAATTTTCTGCTTAACTCTTATAATTTGGCTCAAACCTCTCATCATGTTTATTATTCTTTTTCTTCATAAATCTTTCATCTCCCATTTATTGCCTTGTTCTACTTCCTCTAATTTTCATAATTGCCACTATTTATTTGGCATAGCAATTGAACTGTGACACTTCTATCCTGAAGTGGCCAAGATCAAAATATTTTATAAAGATTTTACATGCTAAAATAAAGGCAGCTCAGTCCCTTAAAAAATATTTTCCTTTGGTTCCAGAACTAAATTTTATTTTTTCAATAGTCATATTGGGTGAAATTTTTAAGGGACATTCCAATGTAAAAAGGATGTAGATCATCAAATCATTATAGGAGAAACAATAGTCTATTTTAAAATAAAGGTATGAAGAGCTACAAGTAGAACTACCATTTGATCCAGCAATCCTATTACTGGGCATCTACCCAAAGTAACAAAAGACATTCTATAAAAAAGACAACTGCACTTGAATGTTTATGGCAGCACAATTCACAATTGCAAAGATGTAGAAACAACCCAAGTGCCAATCAATACATGAGTGGATTAATAAAATATAGTATAGGTATACCATGGAGTTCTACTCGGCCACAAAAAACAATGGTGATCTACCTCTTGTGGTATCCTGGGTAGAGCTGGAGCCCATTCTGCTAAGTGAAGTAGCACCACAAAAATGGAAAAAATAAGCACTACATGTACTCACCACCAAATTGGTATTAACTGACTTAACTGACCAATACTGAAGTGAACATATAGTGATAACATTCATTGGGTGTCAGGCAGGTGGGAGGAGGGAGGACAGGGTGGGTATATTCATACCTAATGGGTTCAGTGCCATGGTTGAAGCTCTGACAAGGGGGGCAAAGTCAGTATATGCAACCTAAATATTTATACCCCTGTAAAATGCTGAAATAAAAAAAAATTAAAAATTAAAAAAATAAAAATAAGAATAAAGGTAGGAAAAAAATACTGTCTGAGACAATATAAGCAAAAACACACGATTGGCAATTTTAATATCACATATGACTAAGGGAAAAATATGAATTAAGGGAACAGGGACATTTTATATTTACATCAATATATATACATAAGTATACAATTATGAGCCCTGAATCTTTTAATTTAAAAATTATAAAAATTACAAATTGTTTATAAATATAGAGATACCTTGAGAAAATGTCAATCCACAATGAGACACTATCTCAGAATTTGACAAATCAAGTAGAAACAGAAATTAACAAAGAAGGATAAAGAAAAAATATAAGCTTAAGTGAACTGAACTATTAATACCATCATAGAGTTGTGAAACCTTTGCCATAGCATAAAAATATTTAAATACTTTTTTACCTATAATTATATATTCTTCTTAATACATAATCAACCTGTGGAGGACTAGGACTTTGTTCACCTCAACACTGCTTACCAACTCTGTATTTTTAATGAAAATTGGTATAACATAGTAATTTATGGAATAAGTTGTAGAACTGTGATAAGCATGTCAGAGGTAAGGTAGGAGTAATGGAAGGAGGGAGATAAGAAGAAAAGAAAAACGAAAACACTAAAAGTTAAAAAATAATGTACACACAAACCACAGTTTATGTATTGTATTTGCTGGTTTCAAAAGCACCAAACAAGTTTTGTGTAGAAGCAAAGGCATTTATATGCAAATTAATCCATGATAGCTGAGCATGTACTTCATTAACTTTTCCTGCACATTCGGATATGGAATTGTGTCTTTGCTACTTTCGGACAAGAATCCCCACATTACTGAAAAGATTTAGTTCAGGAATTTTTCTTAATGTAGGCTGTGTGGCTTGACCAGCTATGTTCTATCCTGTAGGTAGTCTCAAAAAGATCCATAAAAAATGACTGGTGAATTTGAAGTCTTTCTGCTCTCCCATCTGCTCCTGGGAGCTGCTCTACTTAAAGTCCTATTTTTATGTCATCAAACTGACAGCACCAATCTGCCAGAGGATAGATTCACAAACATTTACCTGTCAGAGTCCTTAGCAAAAGATCAAAACAAATATCATATGTTATATACAATTAAATGTCCTCAGTTTTTCACAACATTAGTTGGCACACGCTCTATCATGAGTGGCCAGTGAAATATGGATGTAAATAAGTACATGCAAATTGTCTTAGCACATATTTACATAAGTATTCCCAGGAAGATTAAATTATCTGACCCCCTGTCTAACAGTTCTACCCCTC
The DNA here is from genome assembly GCA_004363605.1 of Indri indri. Taxonomy (NCBI): domain Eukaryota; kingdom Metazoa; phylum Chordata; class Mammalia; order Primates; family Indriidae; genus Indri; species Indri indri. The sequence goes on along the minus strand of RJWJ010037259.1, from coordinate 3,174 downwards.
ATTTGTGTCTGTGTAAATGCACAAGAATTGATAAGATTTCTAAGTAAAATTTAAGTAAATTTCTGTACAAACCACTGTGGCTGACTGGGAAAGTGAATGAACAATTCTGTTTAATATATAAAAATGAAAGAAAACAAAACCTTTAAAAAATGTTTAAAGAATATTTATTTTTAGAAAGGAATTAAGTATTAGGTACTCTTAAAATTTTCAATTTTATGTACTTGTCTGAAATTTTCTTTTGCCTTATATTTTCTCCATGTTATTTATTAATTCTCTCAGATGTCATTTGGTAAAACTTAAACGTTCTCAATTTACAAAAGGTAAATCTGAGAGAAGATGAGTTTAGTACAGCTATTTTTGCAATCTAAGCCTAAATAAAGATCCATGGAAAAGTTTTCACCAATCCAAAGCAAAATTAATTTTACAAAGTTAGTGTTTGATAAATTTGTCATGCAACCAAATGTATTCCATTTATTAACGTGTTCTTTCACTCTCGGATTGTGCTCTTTTTACTTTTTCGCTATATCCTTTCTCTTATAAAATGATAACAGGAAGAATTTTAGGGTCTAGGACTAAGCAACGAATTTACAGACTTGACATGAAAAGCATGATGTATGTTGAAAAATCCATGACACTCTAAATTGGATGGGACTACAGGTAAAAAAGTATAAACTGAAAATATACCGGTAATGAGTAGTCTTGTTGTACAGAAATAATACTCTTAATTTCTAGGAACATCATAGACTCACACATACATACAAAATCCGTCTTGGAAATTTAACGCAAAATACAGCCATCTTAACCAAGTTATGTTAAGGGTCTATGCAAAGGTATATGGAAGCATTAAGGGACTACAATAGTAATTTTATCATAAATATATTCATGTGTCATATTCTTAAATAACATCATCTAAATTGTTAAACCACTTGCTTTGCGCTGAGAATAATTTGAGACTTATTTTTAGGTAATGGAGTATAAGTCAGAGAATCAACCTTCTCAATGATATTTCAGGTAGATTTCAGTGAATAAAATGTATTTGTCAAAAATTACAAAAGATAGATTCTAAAATGTTAGATAGCAATCTATTATTTTTTTGATGGTTACATTGACAACATATTGATTAATCACTATAAGTGTTAAGGGTGTTGAATTACTTGCATAACTATCATAACCTCCATTGTATATGGCAAATAAATATTCATTAGCATATAGTATATGGAAATAGATCCTACTGACACCATTTTGAATATTTCTTCCTGTATTGGTTATGTAAGTATGTACAAACAAACTAAAAACTCAGGTCTGCAATATAAAGAAAGGCCACGGTGGTAAAAAAAAAAATATACTAGACGAGAATTTTTTTAAAACTGGGTTTTTGTCAACTTCACAAATTATGTTGACAGGTAGTAAATTAGTCCTATGCTGTTGAATTTGAAAGATAGGTAAAATAAATTAAAAAATGGAGGGCCAAGATGGCAGACTAGAAAAGCTGCCAGCCAGAGTGTCTCTGCAAAAAAGATGAATTTTAGAAGAAGGAGAAAAAAATAAGCTAGCAGAGAAACATAGATCAGGTGAGGGTAGGAAGGAAGGGTGCCTGAAACTACAGGAGACTCCACGGGAAGACATTGTGGAGGATAACTGGAAGGAGAAAAGTCCCAAGAGGCTTGGAGACCAGCGACAAGGGTAGGTGGAGCAGTTAACTTCCCCCTCCCTTGCATCTCAGACTGTTGGTGGACTCCTGAGAGGTTGGAGAGACCTGCCAACACCAGCCCAGAGACGGCTGCCGTCAGTGAACAGTGGCCTCTTGCGGACATGGCGCCAGGTTCCTAGCCCCCTTGAGGCAACTCCCCAGGTGCAGACCCAAGCCTATCGGCAGACACCATATTGCTCCATTCTCTCCTTCCCCCTCCCTACCCGTGGGTGCCCAGAGAGACAATTTAGCCATCACACGGAGGCATCTCCAAGGAATGGGACCTTGCCTTTTGGGGCCATACAGCAGACTGAGGAGTACTCAGACTGCGGGCTCCCTACCTGCCAGCCCTCCCAGGTGCTGCTTTCCTGGAGACTCCAGGAGAACGGGGAAAATCCCGAGGTGGAGTGAAATCGATCCAGTTTGGGCACCCTGTAGGTGATTCAAGACCAGCACCCCTCCCCCTGGCAGGGTCAGGGATTGATCTCCAGGGTCCAGGGGACAGGCCTGCAGACCAGACCCTGTACATCCAGGTCAAGATAGCACTGCCCCGGGGCACAGAACAGAAATCTGTGAAAGAGCCTACTGAGGAGTGTGTGCCTTCAGGGGCAGATCAGCATGCCGGAGTGGCAACCCTCCTCCCAAAGGAGGGCTGTGCACCCAGCTCAGGCTATGATCCTGGGTAGGGAACCTCCTGGCCAATGTCACAGCCAGGGGAGAGCCATTGGCCTGAGGTCCCGCTTACTGGCAGAGGCCTGGGAGAGGGAGAGAGTGGAGGGGAGCGAGACCTGCTCCAGAGTGTGGGTCTTGGACAGCCCCACCCCCCCAAGCCCAGACTTTCAGCTGAGTGGAGCCATTTCAGCCCCTCTCAGCAGCTTTGCACAGAAACAAAGAACAGGTCTTTGACCCCTGCTAACAGCAGTTGTGGAGCCTGAGGGCAGGCTTACCCAACCCAGCCCCCCGCTCCCGGTCCTGCCCCCACTGAGCTAGAGAATAAGGACACACTTGGAAATTCTTGGGCCCCACACACCACCCGAGGCACAAGAAGGCCTCCCTAGAGGAATAAGAGCTAGCTACAGGACCCAAAAACAGCACTGCAGCTCGCTCCACCCTGCCAGTGCCACCTACTGACAGGGAGGTCATCCTGAACACCTTTTTACTGCAACTACTGATTCATCATAAAGGGAATCTAGATGGGATTTAGATAGGAATCTGATCTAGATGGGAAGGAACCAGTGAAAGAACTCTGGAAGTATGAAGACTCAAACGGAAAGCACACCCCCAAAGAGGAAAAACAGCTCCCCAGCAATGAACATTAACCAAACTCAGAACACTAAAATGACAGAAGAAGAATTTCGAACATGGATTGTAAGAAAACTGAATGATATGCAAGGAAAAATGGATAACCAACACAAAGAAACCACACACACAAAAAAAATCCAGGACATGGAAGAAAAATTCACTAAAGAAATTGAAATATTAAA
>RJWJ010037258.1:0-15635 GCA_004363605.1 Indri indri | reverse complement strand
TCTCTGCTTTAGGACCTCACAAGGCTACAATCAAAGTATTGGCTTGGACTGCAGTTTTATCTCAAGACTTGACTGGGGAAGGATTCACTTCCAAGGTCATGTGGTTGTTGGCAGCATTCAGTGCCTTGTGGCCTGTTGGACCAAAGGCCTCAGTTTCTTGATACCTGGGCTTTTCAGTAGGGTAGCTCACAATATTGTTGGGAGGTCAGCAAGGGAGAGAGTCTCCGAGCAGGATGGATTATAATGTTAGGTAACATGATAGCAGAAATGACATCCTATCACTTTTGCCATAATCTATAGGTTAGATGCAAATAAAAATTTCTGCCCATAATCAAGTGGAAGGGATTATACAACAGCATGAGGACTGGTAGTCAGGAATGTTAGGGATCATCTTTGAGTCTGTTTGCCACGTAGTATTAATACACTGTGGGAAGATCTTTGAAATTCGCTCAATGATCTCCTGTACATGAAGAGAAGCTATTGGAACTGCCTTGGATAAATAGTGATAAAAAATTTAGAAGACTTGGGGAGATGGGGGTATTGGAATGGATTTAATATGTGAGATTAGAGACCCCACCACCTGATTCTGCTCCACAGGAAGACACTCCCTTCACTAAAGTAATCAGAAGATTTTTCTCACTCATATATGGAAGGTAGACAAAGTTGATATCATATAAGTAAAAAGTAGAACAGAGGATGCTAGAGGCTGGGAAGGGCAGAAAGAAGGGGAGCAGTGGGAAAGATTTGTTAAAGGATAAGATATACAGCTAGATAAGAGGAATAAGTTCCAATGTTCTATACCACTGGGATGACTATAGTTAACCATATACTATATAGTTTCAAATATCTAGAAGGAGGATATTGAATGTTAGCAACACAAAGACATGGTAAATGTTTGAGATGACAGATTGCTAATTATCCTGATCTGATCACTATATATCATATATGTATTGAAACATCACTATTGACTCCACAAATATGTACAATTATCACACATCAACTTTTAGAAAAGAAAATTGAATGTAACAAAAATAAGAAAAAAATGAGCTGCGGAGGAGGACTGGCTGCCTCTCTGCACACAGGGTTGACCAGAGGAGGTGCTGCTGGATAGCTGGTCTCCCTGATGTCAAGGGGGGTAACTGGATCTTGGCATGGCAGAGGCCAGATGGCAGCACCCAACAGAGAAAAGCAAGATGGGTGCAATTACTACCGAGAGCAGCAAGACCTCACTTATAGTTCGTATACCAGAAAAAGGCATATGCATTTATGAGATAATTTCATCTCAAATGTCTATGTGCATTTTTTTGGTGTCTGATTTAGGGAATACTAATACATCAAAAATGGACTGAGACAATAGGATGGAACTATACTTTGGAAACATTTGTGATATAAGATATTAGACATGGTTTTGGAGTAATTATGACCTTGAGAAAATTTCCTAAAATTGTTACACCTCATTTTTGTTTCAGTCTGTAAAATACCTCTTGGATGCTTCTTTTTTGTGGCCATGCATGATTCTAGGTACTGACAACAGAATGCTGTGCCAGCACACCTGCTGTGTCCCTGATGTGCCAGCGTGCCAGAGGAGGATACAGAGACTAAAGACATTCAAAAAGAATATGGAATGCGCTCAGCGGCAAGTGCCCTGAAGAAAAAGCAGACTAAGAGGATAGTTTGGAGGGTTACTAGAGATGGAATGGTCAAGAAATCCTGCATGAATAGGTGGCATTTGAGCAGACCCGAATAAAATAAAGAAGGCTTGTGACGTTGGCAGGACAGCAAGCACCTAGGCCCTGAGTAGAGAACATGATTGGTATATTTGAAGCATTGCAAACAGGCCAGGGTGGCTGCCTCTCAGGGACACAGTGAGAGAAGGGCTAGGAAACAGGACTCCACAAGTAGTCAGAATTCAGGATCATCCAGTTTTTTGAGATCAAATATGATAATATTTGTAATATTTGGGACATATAGCAGTACCCAGTTCAAAGGGCCTACTTTAGTTTTTATGTCATCTGAAACAAGCACATCATGGGAATTCTGAAGAACCAAGTTTAGGTTTCATAAACATAGAAACTGATGAATTCTGTAACACATAGAATTGTCATGACTTAGAGAAGCTACAACTCTCAGGTATAATAAGTTGAATGGGTCAGAATTATCATTCTTCTATGTAAAACTAGTAAGACTGATAAAAGGTTTTATAGATTTGGCCTGCATAATGAATACTCTCTCTGATAGAGCAAAAACATTTTTAATATAACCCCTGGTGTCTTAATTACAAAGTAGGCCCAGTCAGCAAGATCACCTGAAGCAGCAGTGACTGGGAAGGAAGACATTGCTGGAGTCGCTGAAAGCCACTTTGCACTCAACAAGCTTTGCTTGGGAGAATAATCATATCGTAGATCAAATAAATAGCATCCAGGCAGTGCTGACAATTCAGGGATACTAGGACAGATAAACTGAATATAGTCCCCAAGGTGCCAACTTCCTTATCCCCAGAGCCTATGAATATGTTATCTTATGTAGCTAAAGGGACTTTCCAGATGTGATTATGTTAAGGATCTTGAGATGGGGAAGTTGACCTGGGCCATCTGGATGGGCCAGTGTATCACTTGAGTCCTTATAAGAGAGAGACAGGAGAGCCAGAGTCAGAGAGAGAAATGGGATGTGCTGCGTTGCTGGCTTTGAAGATGGAGGATAAATCCATGAGTCAAGAAGTGCAGGGGGGCCTCCTGAAGCTGGAAAAGACAAGGGAATGGATTCTCCTCCAGAGCCTCTAGAAGAGACGCATCCCCACTGACACTTTGATTTTTAGCCCAGTGAGACCCATGTTGGACTTCTGACTTTCAGAACTGTAAGATACTAAATGTGTCTTGTTTTAAGTCATAAAAGTTATGGCAATTTGCTATAGAAGCAATAGGAAACTAACATACAGGTAAATCAAATCCAACAGTTAGTATGAGAGAACAACATTCGAAAGAGATGGTATAACCCTATAAAGATATATAAATATTATGTACCTGTAATAATTTAAAAAAATATGGAATAAAGAAAAAGCAAAAATCAAGAGGGGTTAGGAGTGGCCAAATCTCCCAAGCCAACAAAGCAGAGAATTACAATTCTTATCCAATTTCATTTCTTAGTACGATTGTGTTGAAATGCGTGGATATGTACACAGAGCATGGAATGTAATAGATGATTGCAATATTTTGTTACTATTTTCCTTTAGCTTCCCTGCTAGAGAGCATGGCCTCTGAAAGCCCTGTTGCCTCTGTTTGAATCCAGGTTCTGTCACTTCCTAGGTCTGTGACTCAGGGAAGTCACCCAAAACTCTGTGCCTCATTTTCTTATCTGTAATTTGTCAAATTAATAATATTTACCTCATAAAGTTGCTATGAAGATTAACAGAGTTAATATGTAAAAATACCTAGAATGGTATCTGGCACATAGTAAATACATGAAAATGTTTCTTCATGTTATTCTTTGGTTCTCACATTACCAAAGTTAGAGTTATCTTTTATTATATTAACTCATTTACAAGACAAAGGGAAATGTATTATGGGTTACATTTTGGCCACTATTTCACAATGTCTTTCCTATTTTCTAACAATTATTTTATCATAACTGTTATAAAAGTCTTTCACGAAATTCACAAATGCCATGATGCTTAGGCTATGATGACAAAATTGCAAAAATACATTTAGAAAAGAAATAAATCCAGGCATTAAGTTGTGGATGACAGAGAGTAGGCTAGTTCCAAAACCATATTGACCAGAGGAAATGATTTGTCAAATCAGTTGCTTTGAATTTCTTGACATATTTTGAAGGATACCTGTCTGAGCAAATTTCTCATTGCTGTCATATAGATTATCAACACTGAGTGTTAGAGGAGGGAAAAGAAATACAGGGGCACTGGGTACAGGGAACCAGAATGTAAGCTTCAAGAGACAGCATTGATTGTATCTGTATTGTTCACCATAATAGCCCTGTCCCTGGCTCAGTGCTTGAAAGAGAGCAGGCATTCGAAAAATACCGTTGAATGGATGGATGATTATGGGAACTATAACTTTCTAGCACCTACTCTGAGTCAGATTATCACTTAATGTTCACAACAAACTTTTGAGATAAACATTAGTGTTCTTGCTTTATTTGTATTTGTATTTTGTCAGTATTCTTGTTTTATTGATGATAAAACTCAGGTCCAGTAAATAATTTGCTCTAGATAGTGCATTAAGGTATTTGGATTCAGGACCAAGTTGACTAATTCGACCACCTGAAGACTTTGTAGAACCACGTTAAAAACACAAACCTTTTGACACCACTGTGGCCACTGTTCCCAGAGTACAACTGTATAACCAGACCCCATGAGACTCAGCATGAGGCTGAGTGACTACCACTTTTTAGGCTGTCTGAATGGGAACTATTCTTCCAACAGGACTGAACTCCTTGCCTTTGAATAGCAAGTGGTTTCTGCAACATAAATTATAATTTGGTTAGGACACATAATCTAAAATTGTGAGCATACTTTATCTGGCAACTGCTGCCTATGAGAGCAGAGGTAGACACATACAGATCAGGACCAGTAGGATCACACAGATTCATTTAGAGAGAAAAATCTGTTTCCTACCTGCAAGCTGTTGTTTATAATGCAGTCCAGGCAGATCAACTCAGATCCATCATCCCTTCAGCCCAAACAGCTCTAAGTGCATGCCCCACTGATGGTGAATCAATAGCATCATCATATACAAAGGCTGTTCGAACATATGCTTATTGCTTGACATGTTGATGGTTGCTACCTGTGCTCACTACAGTATTTCTTTCCATGCAGGATTTATAGCCTTAATTCCTAAAAAGTGCCTATACAACATTGTTCAGCATTGCCACTTATCTGGCTGACATCTATGTGTCTTTTGGTATTATGTTCTTAATATATTAGGAGGTTTCTCCCAACACCCCCACCTCAAATTTCATAGAAAAGTTCTAGCTTTGATGGACTGGATACATTCTGATCTATAGAGAATGAATATAGTTAGCACAGAATGGAGGTATGGACATCTTTGAGGACTGCATTAAACCAGAGATGTATTTGTAAACTACAGACAGCCAAGAATGAGTCATTTTTGCAGAATTCATAAACTCAAGCTTCCTAATTGGAAGCACTCTAGAATTAGATCAATACCATCATTATTATAATGTTTTGAAATAACAATTAAAAACAGAGGGATAAATATTGTTAAGTTTCAACCACTGAAAGATCAGTCATATATTAATAATTATATACCAAATATCAGAATAGCAATAAGTTCCTCCAAGTCAAGGACTATGTCCCTGCATTTGTGTATCCTTGTTTAACAAATTTTAAACACCCTGTTTGAGTCCATGATTATATTAAGGAAGTATATATTGTAACATGTGAGACCAATTAGCAGAAAACTCACCAATGTAAACACCCTCTTAGTCTAGCATCACCATAAAAATCACACTAAATACATTTTTGCACTTTTACCACTATACCTTCTCAGACTCAATATTCACTTTTTCCGTATCTAGAAATCTTTAATAGTAATTTCATCCAGTCATCAGCACCTCATCAGATACCCATGCTGAGCATTAAAAATTTGGTGTGAAATAGCAGCTGGTGGTGAGTTATGATTATGGTAAATAATATTTGTAATGACTATTGATTTTTTTCCCAATAGTCTGAACAGTCTGTTTAAATAGTGATAAAAGCCATACAACATTTTAAATTATGGGAAATCTATTCAAAATGAAATACAACTTTTCTAATATTCCTATTTGGGGCAGATTCATTTTTCAATATTTTATATAGACTGACTGCCAGGATATTATCCATTATCTCCACAGGAGTACTTCATTTAAAAGGAAGTAATTTATTTAATAATATATGGAACTTCTATATTGAATTTATAAAATAACTTATTAGGCTGGGTTTATATATAAGAATTAACTATGGAATATTGAGTACTTGATAAATATATCTGAATTAATCACCATTTGGAATTGCATACGCATATGCATATTAAATAAAAGGGTAGTAAATGATGTAAAGAAGTAAAAATCTACAGTTTCTATATGCAGACAAAGTGCCTAGGTAAATTTTTTCAACTTTACTTAAATGTTGTATCTCAGGAAAAGAGTAAATGAAAACAAGCTAATCCACGATTATATATTCTGGTTTTCCTATCTTTCTTATTTTAAAATGCCACAATCAGTTAAGGACAAAGTTGTTGCCCTCATTTTTCTGTTGCATGTGAAGCCTTTGATGTGGTATTTATCAGCTCTTTTTAAATCAAACTGATATTGGCTAATATGGATTAGCTGCAGGAACTAAGTAACAGAGAATCGACACAAAACTCCTGTGACAACTTCACTATAGAAAATATAAGACTCATCCATAATGTTTCCATTGATTTGAAGAAGTACTGAACCCAGCTGTTTCACCAGTAACACAGCAGGCTGCAAGATGCTGTGAACTCTTTCCTATTTCTAGCTTTATGTTTTAGCATAGGCTGTGGGCTTGCATTTCACAAGGTAGACGGCTCTTACATTAAATGAGTCAAAAATCACCCTCTCTTTGTGTTCATTTTATTCTCTACTCCTTGTTTTATGTATTAACATTATGTTTCTATGATATCATGTAACTAGCATTCTGCTACATGAGAAGAGATACCTAAATAAATAGAATTCATGGTTTTTGTTGATGAATCTTAACATACATTTGTAATTTATTTGTTAAGACAAGCATCTGCAAAAGTACTAAATTTGTTTCCCTCCTTTCTTCATTTCATCTCCTCTTACTTTTTACTAATTTTCTTCTCTCACTCTCTCTCACCTTCCCTCCCTTCATTTTTACTATTATTTATTGGACACATAGTATATGTGATCGATACCAATTTACCTCAGCAGGGGTTCTGAAGGATTTTATTGCCATCAAGAGAATCAGACAGGTATATAATTAACTCAAATAAAAGGCTTTTTAAAAGTGTAATGAGAAACATACAAATAATTCATAACTCTTCTGGTTTTCCCTCCTCCCTTGATTCTATTTTGTTTCGTATTTTCCCAAGGTAGAAATTGACGGGGTGATTCAGGAGAAATATAAACTATAATTGTAATGATCCCTTTCATGCATTACTCACGCTATACTTATTTCCGTAGATTCTGTCATTTTCATGAGAAAAATCCATGGTGGTTCAGGGAATTAGCCAGAAATTCCCACAGGTGTGTGATAGGACACTCTCGTGTACAGGAAGTGGGTTGCAGGTGTGCCAAGACATGAGGCCCCCCAACCACTAGGAGAGTGTATAGGTTTTTGCTGTAAAGAGCTTTGTCAACTATCCCTGGATTGCAATATCAAAGAAATTATCATTTTCAATGTCTATGTGTGTCATAATACGAAAACTTTCAGTGTAACACTAGGAACTGAAATATTTTTGCAGTCAACACTAGCTAGCAGTACAAAGATTTACTTTTGTGTTATCTCTTGTAATTGGTAAACAAATTTGGGATATCCTTCCCTTCTTTCCTTCTCTCCGGTCTCTTCAAAATTGGAAACTTCAAAAACTTCCTATACATTATCAATATTTCCAAATCTTATTGGGATTTTTCTTTGAAATATACTAAATTCTTAAATTAATATAGGAATAATTGTTATTTTAAAAATATTTAGTTTTCTCACCAAACGGAAATATGTTAGATGTCTTCATTTGGCTGGTTTATGTTAAATAATTTTTAAGCATTCCTTAGGCGGATCACAGAACTTCTCATTAATATTATTATTAATATTAAACCTTAATACTATACATGTATAAATTATAAAATATATATGGCTATTACATTGTAAATTGGACCTCTTTTTTATTTTAATAAGTGATCACTATTATACAAAAATTATATTAACTATATTTTTTTTTACAAAGCTACTGAACTTTGTAATTCTGTAATTTCTGTAATTCGGCTGTTTACATTTTCTAGTGTCAAAGGGCGATATATTATTTACAAATTAAATTTTAAAAATTTGGGAAGCTCATCGTAATGTAGTACATTGCCCATTATTAAAAAGCAGCTAAAAAGAGCTTTGTTAGAACAGCAAGGAGAAAAATTGTAGAGATTAGTCTTCTCCAGTCAAACTTTCTTCCCTCTAGGAAATTATCTCTATGTGATTGAATATTTACTATGGTTTTCAATTTATACTATATGTTCTTACTAAGTTAATGTCAATGAATAACTTCAGCCATCTAAAGTCCAAATTGAGAGGTGAACAAAATACAGCCCATTTAACCCAGGGCCAATCCTAGACTTATTTACAAAGAAGGAAAGTTTGTTTTCATCATCCCTTATCTCTCCACAATCAAAGTGTTTCTTTGTTTTCATTCCATGCATAGGCACTTACACAAGTACAATAGTCTTCAGGAAAGCCCCAGGACCTTAGGCAGCTACCCAAAGCTCAACTCTTGGTCTCCAAGCTGTAGATCCCAAAGATCTTCCCTCCACTATAGTTTCCTATAGGTCTCGGCCCTCTAGAAGGTAAGAGCAATAGCTTACCTCTGCCCATATGACGATGAATTACACTAAACTATATTGCTACCCCTTTAGTATAACTACTTGCCCTAAATTATAAAGATCTCCTGTGGCTTATAACTTAACACTACAGGATTTATAGTAGTTGCTGGTATAAGTCATGACGGAATATAATTTATAATTGCCTGAGGAATCTTCAATAAATACAAACTAGGATGCCTCATCTTTTCTTATTCAAAGAATTGACCCTTTGGAAGGCCTCATATGTTAATCCTAGAATGTATACAATATGGGGGAAGTATTTATTAGGATAATACTGAGCTAGAACTTTAAAGATTCTGAAGTGTTTCTAATTTGTTAACAGCTTCTCATATTCAGAGTATCAAGAAATGACTCATCTCTTGACTGAGCTCTGATTCCCCTGGGGAAAGCACAGATAAATATTTCCAGCACTGCCTGCTCCTATTATCTGACATCTTAGTCCCTCCTTGCTTTCCTTTTTGATTTTGGATTGGTCTGTTATAGTGTATTCTTTTTTTCATTCCAAAATATTAAGGGGGTACAAGTGTTTTAGATTACATGGATCGTTTTTGTAATGCTTGTGTTCCAGCTATAGGTGTGCCCATCACCCAAATAGTATTCATTGTATCCACTGGGTACATTGTATCCTCCCCTTCTTCCCCCTCCTTCCTGATGGATTTCTGCTCAGTTTTACTTCCCTCTGTGCACACGTGTGCTCATTAGTTAATTACATTTCAATAATGAGTACATGAGGTGCTTGTTTCTCAATTCTTGAGATACTTCACTTAGGAGTATCGGCAACAATCTGGATGAGTAGTACTTTTTTATGGCTGAGTAGTACTCCATGGTATACATATACCAGATTTTATTAGTCACTTATGAATTCATGGCACTTGGGCTGATTCCACATCTTTGCAGTTGTGAATTGCGCTGAATGCACATTTGAGTGCTGCTATCTTTTTGATGAAAAGTCTTTTCCTTTGGGTAGATATCCAATAGTGGGATTGCAAGCTACATATTTGATAATGGGCTAATATCCAGAATTTACAAAGAACTCAAATCAACAAGAAAAAAAATGAACAACCCTATTAAAAAGTGGGCAAAAGACATGAACAGAAGCTTCTCAAAAGAAGAAAGACAAATGGCCAAGAAACATATGAAAAAATGCTCAATGTTGGCCGGGCGCGGTGGCTCATGCCTATAAGCCTAGCACTCTGGGAGGCCGAGGCGGGTGAATTGTTTGAGCTCAGGAGTTCGAGACGAGCCTGAGCAAGAGCCAGACCCCACCTCTACTAAAAAAAAATAGAAAGAAATTATCTGAACAACTAAAACTATATAGAAAAAATTAGCCGGGCATGGTGGCGCATGCCTGTAGTCCCAGCTACTCGGGAGGCTGAGGCAGTAGGATCGCTTGAGCCCAGGAGTTTGAGGTTGCTGTGAGCTAGGCTAACGTCATAGCACTCACTCTAGCCCGGGCAACAGAGCAAGACTCTGTCTCCAAAAAAAAAAAAAAAAAAAAAAAAAAAAAAAAAAAAAAAAAAAAAAAAAAAAAAAAAAAAAAAAAAAAAAAAAAAAAATGCTCAATGTTACTAATCATCAGGGAAATGCAAATTAAAACCATAATGAGCTATCACCTTACCCCAGTTAGAATGGCTTTTATTTAAAAGTCCAAAAACAACAGATGCTGGCATGGATACAGAGAGAAAGGAACCCTTACACACTGTTGGTGGGACTGCAAATTAATTCAACTCTTGTATTGTATTCTTATCACTAATAACAATTGCTTTTTATCAGGATTCTATTCAAGTAGTCCTTTCATATATTTCAGTACCACCTTCCTAGACAGTGTCATTGACCAAAATTTAAACTTCCAAATATTTCCAACTTCATTGTACATGGGAATTATTAATGAAATAATATGGAAGAGGTAGAAGACTCAGAGTTCTCATTTCAGTCATAAGAAAGACAAATATTCAGCTATTATAGAATTGCTGTGAAGTAGATAGAAAGACAGGAAAACTTGGTCCAAAGCAGGCTTTTCCACCTCTAGGTGAAAGACGCTACATGCTTTGACAGTTCCATAATGCCTTTCCTTACTTTCCTTTCTGTTGAACCAACTAATTGATTTAGAATGGCTTTATTTTTTACCCATATTTTTCTTGTTTGTTTTCTTTCATGGCCTTCTGAGAGAAACTCAGCTTTTCTGATATGAAAATTTAAATAAAATGGTTTGGGCCAAAATAAGACCTGTTTTAAATGCAAGTACTAAATGATCATAGAAGTCTACTTTAAATAAAAATGTAGCAGTAACATACATATGCTTTCAAAGTTTCCAACATCGTGCATGTTAAATTATTTATCTTTTCTCTCTTTCTCTTTCTCTCTCATTGGGCTCTATCTTCAAAAGCTCAGTTTTAATTATTATGGCATGATGGGTCAGCCATGGGTAGAATTTACAGGAATTATATGAAGTTATCATAACATTCAGCCTAATATTTTTATTTCTGAAAGATTCCTTCTCTAGGGCAAAATGTGGATCCTAATTTATATGGAGTGGTAGTCTTTAAGTCTCTATATATCTTTTCAGACCAACCTATTTCTGCCACCCCCCAAGTTACTCTGGACCTCAAGGGATAAAGCTAAAGAGAAGACATGCTCTAGTTCTAGTAACAAGCTCCTCATGCTTGAGATGGCAAATTCTAACTTGTTTCTCAAATTGCTGGCTCTCTCCTGTTCTCTCACTCTTTGGTATAACATCTATCCTCTTCCTCATAAAGATACTCACCTTGTCCTGCTTCAACATCACATCCTCATTATCATCAAGTCGTGCCATTTCTAGCTTTGAAATAACCCTTAAATCTGTTCTGTCTTCATCATTTCCGTTGTTGCCATCTTAGGTTAATGTTTAATCAGATCTTCTGGAAGCCATTTTAACAGCTTTGTAAATGGCCTCCACCTCTATTTTTCCCTTAATTGAATTAATTCTCCATTCTATGCAGTAGTCACTTTTCCCTACAACTGTGTCCCTCATCTGTCTATATTAATGTCTGTGACACACACACAGGAGCACACACACTCCTTTCTCAGTGCACTTTATTATTAATATTTGATATTTCTTGAATAGGTCATCAGATTGCCTGTCTTCATACTTCACAGGTGCAGTTCGTATGTTCAGAATATCATCCCTTCCCCACAACCTGCTTGACAAATTGTTTTTTAACCATTATTTAAAATTTACAATGTATTTAATGTATTTATTTTTCTTCTAAGACTCTAGACAGAATTAGTTGTACCTTCCTCCGAGTTTTCAAACAGAATTATTCACAGCTCTTAATAATAGTAGCATTACTATTAGTTTGTTGGTTGTGCCTTTCTCCCTATTAGGTGCTCTGAAGAAATGGACTGAGTTTTAATTGTATCTTTATCTACCAATCATCGCCAACACATTCTAGGCACAAAATATTATAATTTAGTGGTTTTCAAACTTGCTTTTGTGTTAGAATCACTTGTGTGACTTAAATATATTGGAGAGAGAAGCTGGAGCTTCAGCTGAAACTTTTCAAAATCGACAATTTTAAATTGGACTCAAATAATTGTACTTCTACTTGGCTCCTTATGAAACCAAATAATGCCCCAATAAATGCTTCTGGAACATACTTTATCAGGATTCCCCCACATAAGAGCAGTTAAAATGGAATTTTGATGAGATGGAGTTTAGAGGAAATTTCTCTGCCATCCATTGTGGCTTGAAATGCTTTATTGCTTTGTGACTCTCCTATAGCTAACCTGGCAATAGCTGGTGTTTCCATGAGCTTTGTGAGTTTGGCTGCTGCGGGACTCCAGGAACCACTGAGAATTATAATAACATACACTGAATACATGTGTGAGGCATGGTTCCAAGCACTCCTAACACATTTAATCCTCACGGTGACTGTATGAGTTATTATCCCTATTTTATAGATGAAAAATAATTGAGACTTAGAAAAGTTAAGCAACCCATCCAGAGTCAAATAGCTTGGAGGCAGGTAGAGCCAAAGTTAGAGGACCCGCAGCTCACGTCAATAGCTTGTGCGCTTACACAGCCTCTCATTACAAACCAGCTACAAAACTCATTCAATACAAGGGGGCTAGGGAACAGATGAATTCCTATAAGATTTACAAAACAGGAACAAACCTAAAACCAACTTCGATGTTAAAGAATTTAAATTTATTGCCTAATCAACCACTTTAAAAGTACAAGAAGTGTACTTTTCTCCAGTTGATATTATGCGACATTTGCATGAACCTTATATACCAAACACATTCACTTACATACACATATATCTATAGGTGTTTTTTAAACAATATTTTAATAGGGAGATTTTAATTTTTCTCTTTTAGTGATATATAAAATAATGGTGCATCTTACAACTGATGTTATCTTAGATTTATGAAATATGATTGTAAGAGAGTACCGCAAAGTTGTCATTACGATTTTAAACTTACACAAAACAGATAATATCTATACAAATATAACTTACCAAAATTGACTTAAGAAACAGAAGAATTTAAGTGTCCTAGCTAAAAGATTGCCCTAAGTTTTTGGAAAAATTGTAAAGTGTAAGCTATATAGTTTTATTGATTTCTTGTAATAACTCTGAGTTAAATATTCTTATCTCCATGTTAGAGAGAATGTGACTTGCTCAGATTAACACAGGAAGGAGTAAAGCAGGGACTCAAACCCAGGTCTAGAAACTTCAAAATGCATTGTTTTTGTTTTATTTATTTATTCTTTTCTTCCCCGATTTTGATATCTATGTCATTTACGGGTCTCTATCTCTCTCTCTCTCTCAGGTCTAAAATTGAAATTGTGGCCGTGTATATTCATCTACACTACCAGACTCAGGGAAGGGGGGAATAAACCAAGGGGGAAGGATTCGGCTGCATAACTTGCTTCTGTGTGTGTTTGTGTGTATTATATGACTGATATCTGTCATTCTAGTAAATGACACTATGACATTTCACTCCTCCTTCCATTTGTTTAAGAGTTTTGACCTCTTCTTCCATAAATGAAACTTCCTAAGATCTAAATATATTAAGATTTGTACAGTTCAATAGTCTGTTAACTCACCCCATTGAAACATGACGTTATTCCTCCCAGTTTTGCACAGATGTATTGTAAGTTAATAACTGCTTTTTACTTTGTTCACTTCCCTCACTCCTAGTATTTAGACACTCACTTGGTACCCAAACAGAAATTTTGTGTGAATTTTCTGATGCTTTTCTCCTCTAAAAGTAGCATGGCGGCTTGAAAATAATTTGACCGCACTGAATTAGACTAATAGATGATCAAGTTCATCTGTAAGTTTAGCATCCTCATTGTTCTAGTTATTAATAATTGTCTGTATGGATATGTGTTTATTTGCACATGTAGATGTGGATGGTTCTAAGGCACTGTAAGTTACTGTTCAGTATATTGCTGGAGTTGCAGATATCTGTTTTGTTTGTTAAGAAAATACCACCAAGACCCAATGCCTTGAGGGAGAGTATTAAAATGCCTGACTTTACAACATTATGATGAATTATCTTCATTTAATGCAAGATACAATTGGGAATTGAATTAGCCTAGTGATGTCCCTTCAATAATACTGACTGCCAATAATTTTCAGAGTAGCACTTCTTTCAGAATCATCTACTGCATGCTTTCTGTCAGAGTAGGCTGTCAGAGGCAATTGAATATTATTCAATATATTTCTCTCTTTTTTTTTTTTTTTTCAGAAAATTTCCGGAAACTGAAAGTCTAATATCTCCGTTGAGATGGAAAAAAACCATTTCCTGATTTAATCTCATGTAGGATGGCATGGGTACTCTTTCAGCACATAAACAAATATTCAGCACATAAACAAATATTTTGATACAAAGGATCTTTTTCTTCTGCTTACTAAAAAGAACAAATATTTTTAAATGTTGTCTTGCTACTTCTTAGTGGAGGTTTAAAGTGTTTGATTTCTGATGCATGGCTGTTTCCTTTAGTGCTTCAAAAAATTGCAACAAGATAGTTTATATTGTTGGTTTTGCTGAAAATAGTATATATGTTACCCCTCTAAAGGAAGAATCAGGCTAAAGATACACGTGTTTTTAGACTGTGGTTTCCAAGAAGACCTGGAAGCCTTGAGAAGTACTCCTAAAAATTTTATTTCAGTTGTAAAACCAGAGTTTGAATTTCAAGAAAATTATTCTTTCATAAACAATTAGTTCATATCTTGAGAGATGAAGAAATAATTAAAATTTTCTAGGATATGATTCATATCCACCGACCTTTGTGGTTTTTCCAGCTTAAACCCTCATGGAACAAGCTTTGGCGCTGGCAGGAAGCGGCGATTACCTCTCCTTCTGGGCTGACATTTCTGTGGGCCATGTGTGCTCGGCCTGCAGCAGCTCCTCCTCCTCTTCAGTCCGGGGGATACTTCCTGTTCTTTCTCAGTTGCCAGGCACCCACTAGCTCAGACAGTAGGCGACTAGGCTTGGCTTTGCGCTGTCATACCAATCTCATCTTCCTTTCCTTTTCTTATTCTTATTTTCTTTAAGCCTCACTCTTTGGTCTTTTTTTCTTTTTTGGTCCTTTTTCCCACTCAAGACTCCCCTAACTGGCTAAGGGTGTTCAAGTCTCAATGTGGGCCTTTCTCCATTTAGTAGTTCATTTCCATGTCAAGCTGGCACTTATTTCTCTTGCTTCTCTTTCTTGTTTTTTGAGTTGATCTCTGTCTAAGTCTTGCATTCCAGAATTTGACTCTCTTGAAGTCTTAAAGTTAGACTTTCAGCATTGTGAGCACCTCTCTCTGTGGGAAATGCAATGTGAATATTGTGTTCTAAATTTTCTGAAACATTTTATTTCATCCTCACTTGAGATGTGCTTCCATTTTCAGAGTCAACCAGATTGATTTGCTACCATTTTGATTATTTCTGGAAGGAATTCAATTCATAAGTGCAAGGAATGATCTGCACACAATAATGCTTACTCTGCTCTGATGGGCCATGCTTATTTGTTCCCTGTAGTTTTGAAGCCAATTAAGTTTGGTTGTCTGCAGAATCTA
>RJWJ010037257.1:0-15648 GCA_004363605.1 Indri indri | reverse complement strand
GTTCAGCTTTCTAGAGCAGGGTTTTGCCTTAATTTTGCCTTATCCCATTTGCTAAATAAGACCCACTCCCTGCAGGAAACAGTGATGGTTCTCAAACGGGCTGGTAGGATATGTCAGAATTTTATGGGGAAGAAGGTAAAACAGTCCACGCAGTGACTGGAACCACCATTTTAGACCCGTGCTTCTCCTAATAAGAAAACACTCCATCAAGGAGGAGCCGAGTCAGCCCGACAGCCGAATCCACAACACAGCCAACCGGGGGCTGCCACTCTCAGAGGTGCCCGAGTTCATCCATCATCAGGGACCAGATGTCCTTGCTGGGCTTTGGGAAGCATGGCTGGGTGCAGAGTGGGCAGGGCTGGTCTTGGTTGGCAGAGAATGCCGTCAGGAGACTGGAAAGGCAGCAGCCAGGGCTGAAGCCAAGACTTAGAGGCAGTCTGTCAGTCCCACCCAAGTTCCAGAGGGCTGGCTACAGTGGCACAGACCAGAGAGCTGGCCGGCCAGGGTTGGGCGTGGCAGGACTGCAGGGATACCCGGGCCCACCCCTTCCCTGGCTTCCTCCAGCAGCCACCTGCCCTGCACTCTCGGCCACTTCCCAGACTGAGCAGGCAGCTGGGTCCAGGAAGAGTGTGTGCCCTAGGGTGACCTTCCTCTCCTCCTCCCACTGGCTGGTGGGTTCTGCAGATCATTAGGCATCTGTCATTAGGCAGAAATGCCAGAAAGAGGACAGTCACTCTGGCTCTGCCGGCAGCAATGAGGCACTTCATTACTTAGCTTACATCCAGTGACAATGGACACGTCTTTTCTTTTTGCTGGGTTGTCACTTCACCTGGCTGGAGCTTGGAGATGGACAGTTCCCCTGAGCTAAGCTGGCAGCCTTTGTTTCCTAGAAAGCAGGCCCCGGTTGTATCCTAGGCTTCCATGAGACCCAGCTAGCTTACACCTGCCCGCCTGTGACTTAGCATTCCCTGCTTCCATCGTCCATTCATTTATTCCAAAAATATTAATTGGGCACCCACTATGTGCCAAGCACTTGACAGGAGTTGGAGCTGACTCAGATCCAGGGCTGGAAGACCAGTGAGCTAACCTACACCCGGGTACAAGAATCATGCAGAGAACTTGATTCTCTCTTTCGGGGGCAGTAGGCCCATTCCATTAGGCTGCGACCAGCTGGAGAGCAGGAGCCAGAACTGTTATGTTTATTACTGTCTACTCAGCACTAAGCACCATGCCTAGAAAATGGAAGGCACTCGGGAAGCATGTCTGGAAGGAACACTTCTTCCAAAAGGTATTGTGGAGGGATAACCCCGAGGACCCCAAACCATGCGCACAAATGTCGATCCACACCCTCACGCACACACCACCCCAGGAGGCACCATACTGAGCGCTGCCAGTCCCCATGTATAACCCTTTATAACAGCGACCCCGAGAGGTTGGCATTACTACTACACCCCTATCACAGTAGAGGAAATTGAGTCAGAAAGTTTTAGTGACTTGCCTATGATCAAACCCAGTTCCAAAGGCTGCATCTTTCCCCTACGCCCTCAGCGTAGAGGACACTGTCTAGAAGCCTGGGGTGAGGCTGCGGAGGCTGGAAAAGGAGAAGGAAGGGCAGGAGGAGCAGGCACATGTTTGGGGACTCTGCAGGAGGAGGCAGCAGCTTCTAGTGCAGACTCAGGACGCACCTTTGCTGGGTGTATTGCAGGGAGGGGCGGCATGGCGAAGCCCTCCCAGCCCTCCTCCCCTTTGCAGAACAAACATTCAGTAATTCTGATTGGTCGGGCTCAGGTCTGCCAGGTGGGACCAGGGTGGGGTCGGGGACCAAGGCCATTGCAGAACAGACCTTCGATGGATCTGATTGTTCAATAACCAAACTCCCCTCTTTCCTAGGAGCCCACCCCTTTTAAGGTGAACTGCCTATCTTTCGCTAGTAATTAACTTGTCACAAGCCCCATCAATACCCCATCAAGGAAGTGACAGGGGGACAGGGAAGGGGTTGGGGAGAAGGGGGCCCAGCCCTGCACCCCAGCCAGCTGCAGCCCCACGCTCATCTGGCCCATAATAAATAGGATGAAAGGCACTCCTGATAAATGCCCATGTCAGGGAGAGATTTTACCTTCACTCAGAAACAATGTAATATCTCGGCTATTACCCAAAATAATTTATCAATGTGTAATAGCTTTGTGCAGGCCTCAGATAGGAGGGGAGCTGCGCTATCAGAGATGGATGTAGCCTACCTTCGGCTTTTAATTTTTAATGTTCGCAGCCAGCTTTGCATTAAAGGCCAGGTGTCATATAAAGACTTAATGTAAGAGGGGAGTTCATGAATGCTAATCAAGGGAGGAGTGCTCCCTGGCTGGCTGCTGTCACCTCCCCACTGCTCTTATTGATCTTTTGTTTTCTCCCCTCCTGGTTCTTCTCCTCTCCACCTCCTCCACCTCGCCCCACTCCACCCATCCTCCCGGTCTGGTCCTTCCCTTCCCTGCCCCACCCTGGGCTTTCCTCTTCCCAAGACACATCTTTTGCTTCCCGCTGTAAGAGGGAGGGTCTCTAGCTGGGCCAGGGCAGTGAATGCAAAGATTCCAGAACATCTGGATGAGACGCCCAATCTCAACATGGCAGGACATTTTTTCTTCATCCATTCATTCTGTTTTTATTTATTCATTCATTTCTTTTTCATTCATTCATCCAAAAAATATTTCTGAGTACCCATGAGGGGCCCAACACTGTGCTAGGCTCTGTGGATGATGGAAGAGATGGGCAAGATGGTTTCTGCCCCGAGAGAAGCGTCTTGCTGGTGAAATATCCATTCGCGCACACTTACACATGTAAACAAGACTAGACACAGTTGCCTGAGATTTAAAAGAAACCCCCACATGTCATCTCTCATTGAGGGCTTCCTAATTTGCGTGCCTGTGTGCACACACACACACCACTCCCCAGAATTCCCTGTCTCTCCTATGCCCTCTTTTCCTCCAGTGTCCTTATCACCTTCTACTAAACTATATAAATTGCCTGTATTAAAAGACAAACTTAGACATATTAAAATTTTAAAGAGTTTATCTGAGCAAACAGCGATTCATGAATCGGGCAGCATTAGACCCCAAGCGAATCAGGGCTCCGCCCAGGGGGAGCAAGGCAAAAACTTTTACAAGGTGTTTGCAGAAGCAAGACAAACAAAATATTTGATTGGTTAAAACGGAAGGTCTCAGTTAGAGGTTATTTGGTGGTTTCTGATTGGTCAAGGCTCTAGTTAGACATTTGTTAGCAGTTTCTGATGGGTTAAGCTTAAGTTTCATTTTCCAAGGTTGAAACCCTCACTTTGAGTTAGGCTTCGGTTTGCTTATGCAGGAAAGAAACCAAGGTGCACTGGAGCTGTCTCAGCCTAATGGCCTCCCAGGTAACTATTTCAACACGTGTTTATTTTGTTTTTCTTCTCTCTCCTCCTATGAGAATGTAAGCTCCACGAGGGCAAGAATTTTGGTCTATTTTATTCCCTGATATGGCCCTTGTGTATAGATAAAACAGTGCTTGATGTAGGAGGTGTTTAATAAGAGCTTATTAACTGAAATAATCAGCCAAGAGTGGTGCTCGGAGGACAAGAGCAATGATTTTGCCGTGTGTT
This sequence comes from Indri indri, assembly GCA_004363605.1. Lineage (NCBI taxonomy): Eukaryota > Metazoa > Chordata > Mammalia > Primates > Indriidae > Indri > Indri indri. Next base: position 12,023 of record RJWJ010037257.1, on the reverse strand, counting down.
GGGAAGGGAAGAAACAATCGTGCCTTCTGACAGCGGGCTACTGCAGCTCTTCCATCCATTGTCTGTTCCCTGCCCTGGAGAGCCTCAAACCACTATACTCTCCACCTGGCCCCAGCCCATCCCACGCCATGCCTGCCTCTCTTTGCTAGACTCCTTGCTGCTTCCTGCTCCTGCCCTTCCCCCATCCTGACTCAGATCAGAGGCTGCCAGAGAGTGGGGAGGGGGACGGGGATGTCCACCTCCTCCAGGGCGGGGCGGGGCCTTATGCCTCTCTAGAACCCGGAGCACACAGGTCCTGGCATGCCGCAGGTGCTCAATTCCAGGCAGGCCAGTTTTTATGTGAGAGATGCATTCCTGCAAACCTCTGCTAACTCAAAACTCACAGAACTCAAGACTAAATTTCCCCTAGGAATAGATATAAAGTAAGATCTGCATGATTTCAAATTTTGTACGAGTGAGACTTCATTCCTAGCATTTGTATTGTCCAGTTTCAGAAATGAAAATGCCAACTGTGCTGGGCCGCTGAGTTGCATGTCAAGTCGTCAGCCAAGAGGGGCTTCCCCCCTCTCTTTGGTCCTCCTGCCTCTTCTCTGCCAAGGGGCCTCCTTCCACTGTTTCTGCTGTCCAGAATACACTATTTCCTTCCTACTGTCCCCTTCTCAGCCTTCAAGACACACTTCAAAAGTCAGCCTCCTCCATGAAGTCCTCAGGCACAGTGGGCCCCTCCTTTCTCTGTGCTCTCAGTGAATTTTGTTCACGCCTTTGTCACAGTCGACTTGTAAATGAGTTGCTAATGGGTCCGTCTCCCAATTAGATCTTGAGTCCTTGACAACAAACATTATGTCTAAATCATGTGTTTAATCCTAGCATTTTGTACATAAATGTACAAAGGAATGAATGAATCAGTGCCCAGGTAACTCCCAAAGATATCCTCCGAAGCTGGTGTGAGCTTCTAGGCTGGTTTCATCAGAATCACTTTTGGAGCTTAAAACAAACAAACCAACAACCAAACACAAACAGAACTCCACCCCAAAATTTGCTTAGAACGTCTGCCCATCTGCCATGTGCCTCTGTCCCCCTGAGATTTTGAGGGACAGGCAAGTGGGAGCGCAATTCTACCCAGGGTCTTCCTTCGATTCACAGGGCACTTGCTAAAGGCACAGAATCCTGGGTTCCATCCCAGAATTCCAGAGCCAGATGCTCCGGGGAGAGTTTTTGTTTAACAAAGTCCCCAGGTGATTACAGGAGTCAGAATGGTTTGGGAAGCCCCCCTGTGCTCTGTACTCAGGCCTGTCCTCCTCAGGGGGCTCCCAGTCTGGGGTGGGGTCCCCTCCCCCATCGCTGTCCAAAAAGAGTCCCTCCAGAAGTCCCCAGTAATTTCCAGTCCAGGAAGGAACATTAATGATGATTCTATTCCAGGTTTTCTCAACCCTAACACCATTGACATTCTGGGTCGGAAAATTCTGTTGTGGGGGCTGTCCTGTGCGTGGTAGGATGTCTAGTAGCACCCCAGACCCTACTCACCGCATACCAGCAGCGATCCCCCTCATCCTTTAGCCGTGACAACCAAAAATGTCTCCAGACATTGCCAAATGTCCCCTGGGGGACAATATTGCCCCTGGCTAAGAACCATTCCAATCCTGCCTAGGGCTCAGGAAGGCTAAGCACTTTGCCCACGGGAAGTAATATTAAGATTTCAGGAAATAATGAAAAGCCAAGAAGAAGATTATGTACAAAGAGGCTCATCAAAATCTTATTTATAATAGCAAAACAAACAAACTAGAAGCAGCCAAGGTAACTAAAAATACAAGATTTTCAACACGTATGACATCTCGTAAGGTAGGATATCAGGCGGCTGGGAAAATGGCAATATCGAAGACTAATGACGTAGGAAAATAGTTAAAGGCTACATGAAAAAAATCAGTTTACACAATGGAATGAAGAGGTTGGTTTCAATATTATTTAAATATGAAAACAAAAGGACATAACTTTTGCCATTTTCCCAATGGAAACATTTAGTTTTTTTCCTGATAAAAAGTTTTTGTAGGAAAAAACTAGAACAACATGGAGAAAGTGAAAGTTCTCCCTGTACATACATCCCACTTCCTAATCTCAGGGCCAAACAAAGGTATAAGGGTTCCCCAAGCAGGGAAGGAATTTACATGGTTTACACTGATATTCTTTAAGGCTACAATTCAACATTTATTTAGAACAAGTGAGGAGAAACTGATCCTTACTGAACAACAACAAAAATGATATACCTTTATCGCAAAATAAGTAGTTTACGACAGGTGCTGAAGAAATATTTTTTTTTGTTTTCTTTTACAAAGCATTTGAAACACACAGAAAGTTATAGAAAATGATATAAACAAATTCCTATTCACCTTACGTTAACTTATTTGCTTTAGATCCTTTAGTTTCCTAAGAAATGTTGTAATGTTATAGATATAGTCTAAGCCTTATTCTCTTCCCTTTTTCTCTCTTAACCTGCTCTGAAAGAAATCACTGTCTTAAAGGTGGTATAATTTCCATGCATGTTTTTAATGTATTTACTGCATGTGCATATATCCATAAATAACTTTTAGTCATGCAATTAAAAATCATATAATACCAAATTATGCAGTCTCTTACAACTTGCTTCTTAAACCTTGTGATTTTTTTAATTTGTCCACACTTATGCATGTAGATTTAATTCATTTATTTCAATTGCTAATTAGTACAACATAGGACTAAATCACAGCTTATTGATTCATTCTCCTGCTAAAGGGCAGTTAGTTTCTTTCCAATTTTTTCACTATTTCAAGCAATGCCACAGTGAGCCCCCATATCTAGATCTTTTGAATTTGTGGGAGAGTTTGATTTCTAGCTTAGCATTTCTCAAACTTTTTAAATCTCAGGATTCCTTGACACTCTTAACAATTATTGAAGGCCACAAAGAGCTTTTGTTTTAGGGGGTTACACCTATCAATAGATACCTTCATTACCCATTTAGAAATTAAAATTGAGAATTTAAAAAATATTAATTTAAAATAACAATAAATCCATTACATGTCAATATAAATAACATATTTTTATGAAAAATATTTTTCAAAATAAAAAAATTAGTAAGATAAGTAGCATTGTTTTTCATTTTTATAAATCTCTTTAATGTCTATTGTGCTGTATTGTTTTGCTTGAAATCTATAAAGGAAATTTGGCCTCTTGGCCTCACAGAGATACATAGCTGGAAAAGAGAGGAACAATGTAATAGCCTTTTTAGATAATTGTAGATATTCTTTTTTTTTTTTTTTAATAGAATCTCACTCTGTCAACCCAGCTAGAGTGCAGTGGCGTCATCATAGCTGACTGCCACATCCAACTCCTGAGATCAACCTCCTGCCTCAGCCTCCAGAGTAGCTGGGCCCACAGGCGTGCACCATCCTGCCTGGCTAATTTTTTTCTATTTTTGTAGAGACACAGCCTTGCTTTTGCTTAGGCTGGTCTTCAGCTCCTAGCCTCAAGCAATCCTGCTGCCTCAGCCTCCCAGAATGCTACGATTACAGTCTTAAGCCACCAGGCCCGGCCATATTCTTTGATAATACACCAAAACTTGACTAGTGGTAGTTTCCTAAAGATTAGCTGCAATGTGAAATCTGAAACCATGTCAGTGAACTTTTTGTGCTCTATTGTATTAAAAGGCATTGGTCTATCTTATACTTTTAATAAATCTTTCACTTGTGACTTCTAACATCGATTATTTGGAAAATATTGGTTCAGGGAGTCTTGCTGATCTTCCAGAAGTTGGCACACTTCATTACACAATATCAAAAAGCTGCATTCAGCACAATTCACAATTGCAAAGATGTGGAAACAACCCGAGTGCCCATCAATACATGAGTGGATTAATAAAATGTGGTATATGTATAACATGGAGAACTATTCAGCTATAAGAAACAATGATGATACAGCACCTCTTATATTTTCCTGGATAGAGCTGAAACCCATTCTACTAAGTGAAGTATCCCAAGAATGGAAAAATAAGCACCACATGTACTCACCATCAAATTGGTTCCACTGATCAACACCTAAGCGCACATATAGGAATAACATTTATCAGGCGTCGGGCAGATGGGAGGGGGGAGGAGGGGATGGGTATATACATACATAATGAGTGTGATGTGCACCGTCTGGGGGATGGACACACTTGAAGCTCTGACTCAGGGGTGGCAGGGGCTAGGGCAACATACGTAACCTAAACATTTGTACCCCCATAATATGCAGAAATTTTTTAAAAAGCTGTATTTGTTAATATCACCTTTGATCTCACCAGAGGAAACTGGAAGTATCGAGAAGGTGTCAAACTAACAGTGGTGGATACAAGTTTCCCACAATTTGAAAGCTCAAATTTTATCATTGGCCACAAATATTATCAGTCATTTCCCTTGAAGTGACAGGCTCAGTCCTTTTTGAGAAAATAGCTGCCAAATAGCCAAATCTGAATAACCTGTTTTTCTGTTGTTCTTTCAAATAAAAATATATGAAAAAAGTGGCTAGTTCATCTTTCAACTCAGGCAGTCACATATGTGCTTTTCCTCTTGAGTGTTCAGCAGAAGGGCTTTAGGCATAATTCCCATTCCAACACATAGAATGTTAAAAAGATAGGTACTCTGGGGTCAAGAGTTTTTAAATTTAAAAATTTTACTGCTCCATCAAGAACATCCTTCGGTAAAACAGTTATGTTTTGTTTTACTGAAGAAAGACATGGCGATGACAATTAGCACAGGTTAGGGCCACTGCCTTGATTCCTGCTAAGGCGCCAGCAGTTCACCCACCATCTCTTGAACACCGTCAGTGCAAATATCCTCACAATGGAAAAGACAAATAACCTCTTTGTGTTGTTCTGAAAATAGTTTTGACTTTGCAGGTCCTTTGGGAAGCATCTCAGGAATCCCCAGGGGTCGGGGGCCACACTTTGAGAATTGCTATTCAAGGGCAGCTAAGCAGAAGCCACATTACTGGGTGGTGGGGTGGGCTTGTCGTACCTTTACTAGCCCTTCCCAAATCACTCTTCAGAGAAGTTTTGTCCACTTTGCTCCCACTAGCAATGCTTAAGCATTCCCAAGTCCCCATGTCCTAGACAGCACTGGGTGTAATCCAATTTATATTTTACCAATCCAGTGGGTATGACATGGTGTCTAATTGCTGTATTAATCACAGAATAACACTTCAAACGTATTTGGAATGGTCTTTCAAATCACTTTTTTAACCACTCACAATTGGATGGTGTTTGCTGCACTCACTAATAATTGAAGTAATTTACAAGGATAGAGACATAAAATATAAAGTCTCTCTCAACATTTGTTTAAAAGTTCAAGTTTTTTTCTCCTAGCTTTCATGTTGGCAAAACATTTCCCACTTCAATATTCTTTTGCAATTTTCCAAATGAGAGAGCTTCTGGAGAGTGCTGTTCTAGGGTTTTCAATAATTTATTCACTGCAAGCATTGCTAGCGCACATGTGATTTGGTTTCAGAATTGCAGTAGATTACATGGCAGATTACAGCCTGCTGGTCTCAGGGTTGGCGATGCTGCTTATAGTAGTGGTTCTATGCAACTTGCATGTGTTGCGTGTGTACATTGTTGAAGTGCTCAGCGCAGTTTGTGGATGCTGGTAGAACTGGCTGTGCAGGACTCAGTGAGAACTGGTATACCAGTCTCCAACATGGCAACTTTCAAGAGACTTTCCAGAGTAAGAGTGTGTGTGTGTGTGTGTGTGTGTGTGTGTGTGTGTGTGTCTGTGTGATTTTTGCTTTACGTGTCAACATCATAAGCTAACCCCCAAGTAAGGTGCAAGTAGCTGTGTGTGGGAACCTGAATTCATAGGCACCAGATTTCTCATTGATTTCAGTAATGTTTAGCTCCCCTTATAGGCTTGGGTTCTCAGTGTCAGGTGTGGGGACCAGGTGTCAGGTCTGTGTTCCCTGGTTCTTGGTTCCCAGTACCAAAGAATGGTTACTGGTACAGAGTTGACAAAGCAAATGAGCAAACCAAGCAGATGCAAGCAAGCAAAGTGCCAAAGTTTATTAAAGCATAGTGCATTCCAGAGAAGGAATGGGTCAACCCCTGGGAGTGGAGGAGACCCTGAGTTTAACAACAGGTGTCATCTCCACTGAAAGCAGAAAAACAGTGGCGATCTCCTATCAAACACAGGCAGTGGCAAGAAACAGTCCTGTCTTCCCATCTCTTCTCTGTTGGTCAAGGATGGCTTTTCATTAATCTGGAATTCTATGTTCCTTTAAAAATTTCACTCCATAATGGTGACAATAATGATGGCAATGACAGCCAAATATTTACTGGGCTGGGTGCCTGGACGGTGTTATTACAAGGAAGGAAACAAAGAAAGACTTTGGGAAATACCTGCCTTTCAGGGAAGGAGCAGAAAGAGGAGCCTGCTGGTTTGCTTATCTCCAAGCAAGACAGAGGATGAAATCTCCAACTTGTCTCTTTCATCTCTCATAGATAGGTAGACACATAGATGTTAACTGCATAGGTGATTGTGGGGCTGGATAGGCAAGTCCACACCCACAGGGCAGGCATCCGGAAGGGCAGGCTGGAAACTCCCCAGCATAGGCTAAAGCTGCCGTCCACAAACAGAATCTCTTTTTCTTCAGGGAATCCTCAGAACCTTCAAAAGGCCCACACAGATTTTCAAGGATAATCTCCCTTAAAGTCAACAGACGATGGGTTTTAATCATGTTTACAAAATACCGTCCATGGCAATACCTAGATTAGCATTTGGTTGAATAACTGGGGACTGTAGTCTGGCCGACACACCAAAAAGACCACCACAAATACCAAGCCCCAGGACTTCTCATGGAGCCTGAAGTCATTCAGTTCAGACCACATGGTAGAGGGCATCTGTGCATGCAGCAGAGAGAACATCCTGAGCTTGGTACTTTAAGACCGGAAGGGCTGGACAAACAGCTTAGCTTACAGACAAACACACAGTAAGTGGGCATTAAAGAAAGTGGAGGTGATCAGAGCCTGGAAGGGAGCATGCTCCATCATCTACCAAGACAAGCCCTTGCGGCCCCTTGAGGAAGTGCTCTGCTCTGGGTTCACCAATGTTTTCTGAACTGTGGGTAGCAACCCAGGTGTGGACCATGAATTCAGTTCTGCGTGTGGTTGATCGGCACCTCTTTTTAATGAAATAGAGCAGAGTAGAAAATGGCAGTGTGCATCACACATGATAAAGTGTTTCGGGTAGGGGCGTGTGTGTGTGTGTGTGTGTGTGTGTGTGTGTGTGTGTGTATGTCACTGCCTAGAGTCCTCTGCAGGTTTCCTTCAGCTGGAGGTGCTAACATCTTTGTCAGAAAGTGGGGGATACCCAGGGTGGTGGGAGTTGAGGGGAGAGGGTAGAAGTTTGGGGAGATAGAGTGTTGGGGACGTTAGGGGAAGAGAGTTGAAGGGAAATATACAGAGGACTGGAGCGGGTGGATGCCTGCTGGAATCTCATCCTGTCTCCTTCACTTTTGGTTTCCAGGTCACTCACTCTGTGGAACTTCAAGGGCTGGTGGGAGGGGCAAGGTGGGAAGGCGAGGCAGGGCCTTTACAGCACAATATTTGCTTTCATCTTTCTGGTTTATACAGCTCCAAGCAAGGTCATAGAGAATAGCTTCTGTTTGCCCCATTTGCAGATAAACGAACGAGGCACAGGAAATGCTGCTAACACAGGGTCCCCAGCAATTGAGAGCACCCCAAGGGAGAAGCGAGGCCAAGACAGGCCATTAGAGGCTTCTTTTCTCTAATCATCGTCTGGTTTATCTTGCTGCTTTCTGTGGGAGTCTCTCTGTTTCCTGGTATGGGTGCATCCCATCTCTGCATCTTCCCCCAGCCATGGTCCCAGAACCTCTCTGGCCCTTGAATTCTGGACAAGGAGCCTGGTAGAAGGGTGGGGCTTCCCAGGAGGCAGCCAGTGACTTCTTTGGTGGCTTCTCCTGCCTTTTCCCACCGTGGGGCAGTCCAAGAGATTGCTTTTGAGTGTTGGTACAGCCCACAAGCCAAAAATCACCCCCTTTTCTGGAAACTACCAACCCTCTTGGTGGTGGGCTCCTGGCACCCACAGATGTCCTATGTGACTCTCCACCCTGGACACAGCTGGCAAACCAGAGCCACTTATTAGACCCAAGACAACTGATCATGTTCCTGTCCCTGCCCCCAGGGGGCAGTTGAAAGACAAGGTAAGTCTCTGTGTTACACTGAAGTCAGGACATGCAAACTTGAGTGCTGTGGGTGGCCTACAGCACCTTATGGGATAGAAGTGGAGACACCAGAGAGGAAGAGGAGGAGGTGGGAGGAAGCTCCAGTCCCCAGGGCTGGAATCCCACTGAGCTGGGGCTGCAGCTCTGCCCTGGGATCCATGAGATGACCTGCTACCTTTGTATATAGTTCCCCACTTTTTAAAATGTATTTTTAATTAACAAATAAAAATGGTATATATTTATGTACATGTTTTAATATCTGTATATATTGTGGAATGGCTAAATCGAGCTATTTAACACATGACTTACCTCGCATATTTATTTTTTTGTGATGAGAACACTTAAAATCTACCCTATTAGCAATTTCTGAGTATACAACATATTGTTATTGACTCCTGTCACCATGATGGATGGATAAAGAAAATGTGGTGTGTGTGTGTATACACACACACACACACACACACACACACACACACACGCGCACAATAGAATACTATTCAGCCATGAAAAAGGAAATTCTGTTAAATGAAATAACCCAGGCACAGAAAGGCAAACACCCCATAACCTCACTAAAATATGGAATCTAAAATCATCAAACTCACAGAAATAAAGAGTGAAATGGTGGTTACCAAAGGCTGGGCAGGGAGCAGGGGGTTGCGGGGCAGGGGGTGTTGGGGAGATGTCAGCCAAGGACACAAAGTTTTGGTGAGACAGGAGGAATCCACTGAAGAGATCCATTGCACGTCATGGTGATTACAGTTCCTCATTCTTTTTTGTTTGTGTAAACTAGCATACACTTGACTTGGAAAGAAAGACTCCTTTCAGCTATAAGAAAGAACAAAGTACTGATACCGGCTACAACTTAGATGAACCTTGAAAACGTTATGTGACGTGAAAGAAGCCAGACATAAAAGGGCCCATATTGTATGATTCCTTGTATAGGAAAGAGCCACAACAGGCGAACCCATAGAATCAGAGAGTAGATTAGTGGGTGTTGGGGCGCTGGGAGAAGGGGAACAGAGAGTGAGGACTTAAAGGGTACAGGGGCTTCTTTTGGGGGAGATGAAAAAGTTTTGAAACTAGACAGAGGTGGTGGTTGCCCAACATTGTGAATATACTCAATGCCACTGAACTGGACACTTTGAAGTGGTTAATTGGATGGTATGTGAATTTCAGTGTAATTAAAAATTTTTTAAAAAGAAAGACAAATCCAAACTAATACATGGAGGGAATGATTGGCTTCTCTCTATCCTGGTGCCCTAGGGCTCCCCCTGGCTGGCCTGTGAGGACCCCATCCTTGAAGTGACCTGGCCCCATGCCAGCCAAAATGAGCCAATTGGAAGGTCCTGTTTGGGGGAGGGGGCGGGGAGAGAGAGAGAGAGAGAACAGGACCTCACACCCTCCCCAAGCTCCTGGCACCCTGGGGCCTCCCCAGAGAGTGGCTGATGGGCCACATAGTTCTGAGCTCAGCTAAGGTCCCTGATGTTCCTCTGATCCCCTTCTAGGTCAGGGCCACAGGGGAGAGGCCTCCCAGGCACCTGCTGGCACCAAACGGTCCCGAGCTCCTCTAATCAGGGTCTCTGGCTGTCGAGTGCTGTTGCTAACGTGGTGACTCTAACTGCTGTGTACTACAAATTAATTCATTCCTTTAGGCCTTGCTGTTTGGTAACTGGCTGTCACAGCAATCGCCCTGGGAGCTAATTGAGAGTTGCGATCCGTGGCAGTATTTCCATTAGCAGCATAATGACAAGCAGCCACCACACACACACAAACACACAGAAGCACAAAAACACAGTGCACACATACATGCGCAAGTGCTCAGGCACACAAACACACACACACTCAAGCCGATTTGCCCACATTCGTTAGCATAGAGACACTTGGGGCATTGTGCTGTCAGAGCTACCACATTTGGGATCCCCTGGAAGAGGATGAAGCCCCTGTGAACAGGGGACCCTGGGGATGGACCTACTGGCCACTGCCAAGAACACAGAGACCTCCTCCACCCACTTGCTGCTGTGCCTGTATCCGAAGGTGCTCCTGTGGTCCATAGGGACCTGGTGTCCCAGTTGGCTTCCTTTGGCCAAGGGAGGGACAGGCTGGTGACCACCACAGAGACTCTGACAATGTGTGGACACGTGCACAGTGGTTGGGGGTGGATAAGTGGTCAACGGTTCTCATGTCAACCAAAGTTCACTAGCTCCCTCTTTGTGCCAGGGGTGGGATGAATGAATTCATCAGTTTGTTCAAGAAGTCCTTATTTGGCTAAGAGCCAGGCACCATTCTCAGCGCTCAGTGGTTGTCTTAGGCTGGATTCCCCAGAAGCAGAGCCTGAGATAGGATGTGAGTGAGGAAGTTCGTTCACGATCCCAGGAACTCCAGGAGGCGAGTGGGGACATGAGACAGGGAAGGGAAGGCAACCAGTGCAGGGAATGTTAGTGATCAACTCGCCACCCTCAGCAACTATGGTCCGACTGTGCTGGGGACTTGGAGAGAGTATGGAGAGCAAGTCCCAGAGTTGTCACACTGCTACCTCCCCTGCACTCACCTCCCTCAGCACTGATTGCCCCTGCACTTATCTGCCCTGTACCCATCTTGCCTGTACTCACCTCCCCTGCACTCATCTCCCCCTGCATTCACCTCCCCTGCACTCACCTCCCCTGTACTGACCCTTCAGGTACTTACTGAAGAACCCCTGACTCTGACAGAGGGCCTGCTTGTGTGGGAAGCATGCTTGGTCTGTACAAGGGTTAGGCGAGAAGTGCCAAAAAGCTGATGTCCCTAGGAACAACTAATGTCAAATGGGAGCTGAAGATAAATACCTCAGCACAAGGGGCAGATGAATGCAGGGGAGGTGAGAGCAGGGGGGTTCAGCACGGGGGAGGTGAGTATGCAGGAGGTGAGTGCAGGGGAGGTGAGTGTCAGGAGCGATCTGACATGCCTACTTGGACATTGCGAAGGCACATGATAGTAAGCATGGTCAACATCAAACTCATCCTCTCCCCTCCTCCCCACAAACCTGGCCTTCTTTAATGCTTCTCATCCCAGAATGTGACAGCCACCCCATTTCTCAGGCTAAGGACCTCAGATTCACATCACTGATGGCCAATCAACAACAGGTTCTGTTGTTTACCTCTAGTGCCACGCCATCACCCTAATCTAAGCCACTCCCCAGCAAGCACAGAATGGGCACTCAAAAAATATCTGCTGAAGGCATGATCAGATGGGCTTGCACTTCCATGAAGACTCTTGAGACCATCTACCCCACCAGGGTGCTGCACTGACACCCCAGGGGGCATTCCATCCATGTCTCAAATTGGACTATTGCAAAGGTAGATGAAAAGAAACATACCCCAACTAGATAAATTATAAAACCCAGACAATGAGTCTGAGAGAATTGCAATTAATACCTTTCTTTACTCGTGATAGAAAATGTGACTCTAATTGGCTCAAGCAAAGTAAGGGGGAGAGGTGGTGGATTTAACGGCTCGGATAGCTGAAAAAGTCAATAGAAGAGCTTCAGGTCTGGCTTAATCTGGGGGCTATTGATACCACCAGGACCCCATTTCTTCCTATTCAACTCTTTTTTTTTATTGAGACAGTCTTGCTCTATCGCCTGGGCTAGAGAGCAGTGGCCATCATCATAGCTCACTGCAACCTCAAACTCCTGGGCTGAAGTGATCCTCCTGCCTCAACCTTCCAAGTAGCTAGGACTACAGGAGCACGCCACCACACCTGGCTAATTTTTAAATTTTTTGTAGAGATGAGGTCTCACTATGTTGCCT
>RJWJ010037256.1:0-15646 GCA_004363605.1 Indri indri | reverse complement strand
GGCCTGCTGGGTAACTTTCAGCCAGAAATCATCTTAATCATAATTTCTTTACTGAAAATGCATATTGAACTTCATTTAGGAGGAAGGGCCAGAAAGAGTGTGGTGAAAATTATTGAGAAAGTGGGAGTTGGGAGGAAAGAAGACAGGTGTAGCTTTATCTGTGTCTTTGGGCTTCTCAACCCCCAGACCTTCCACTCTGCACTCATGGTGATTTCTATTAAACAACAGCTTATGCATGGGGAACTGATGCAGCTTTGGGACAAGACGAAAAATTCCACAGTAGTTCCAGAAGTGTGGGCATAAGATATAGAGAAAGAGAAAAAAGCAGGAAAAAGGGAGAAAAGAAGGCAGCAGCTATGGAAATGGGGGGATCTTGCTAATAGAGCAAACCGTGGTTAAGGTTAACAGTGCGTCAGTTCAGTCCACCAAATGTCTGCCTGCCTTCTCTTTATAACTCCTAGGACGACTGCAAATTACCAGCTCCAGGAAAATCACTACTCTCAGATCTGCGTCTCCTCCAATCAGGTTCACTGATATAATAGGTTTGCCCAGCAGATGACCTTTCCTGTGAATTTGAGATGAAGTGATTGGAAAGAGAGAAATAAAAATCTAACAGGGTCTAAGGAACTCCAAAACCTTTAGTATTAGATTCCATGGTGTTTGCTCCAAGTGACATAAATACCTTTAGGCAACTCCTCACCTATGAAATTAAAAACTTCCTGGACCATATTCGAAGGTGTTATGCAGGTTACGGAAACACTATGTCCACAAGTGGACACTTATGCAAAAAAAGAAAAAGAAAGAAACACTGTATGGGCAAGATAAGATTTGGTGACTAGTTTTCACTTCACTACAACAACATCAAACTGACACTTTTTAGGTTCTGGCACAAAGGATAAAAAAATAATTATCATCACAAATAAAAGCTACCATTTATCAAATGCCTTGCATGGTGCAGGTATGTGCCAAGAGTTTTAGATACCTTTGTTCTAATCCTACAACTCTTAAGGTAGGTATTATTAGATTACAACACATAAAATTTTTAGATGCTTTAATATACATTATTTTATTATTAATACTGCCTACTTTTTTATTTCAAAGTATTATGGGGGTACAAATGTTTTTGGTTACAAGGTTACGAGGATTTTGTAATGCTTGATTCACATTAAATTTAAAAAGGAATAATTCATAATGAAACTCAGTGGCAGACAGGGGGCTTTTCACAGAACATCTAATATAGGGAAAAGTAAAAATAGAAATTCATAATTTTTCAACCATCAATGTAGTAACTGATTCAGGCATAGGTTATCAATGGATATTAAAACATATTGGTTAAAAGGTTGTTTAGAATAGAATATTTTCAATCTCAAAGCATCGCGCCTCAGGTTAGATATTAATTATGGAGGGATAAAATATCTTTACCATAGAAAAATCTGGCAGACAATACACTAACCAAGTCAGCAAAGTTAACAGCACCAGTCATGAGACAAACTGACATTATGTGCCTTACGGTGGTATATAATTTGAAGTACTCAACATCATATATATACAGGTTGAGCATCTCTAATTTGAAGTCTAAAATCCAAAACCCAAACTTTTTGAGTGCTGACATGACACTGTTAGGTTTGTTCCCGGTGGGAACCCAAAAAATTATCATAAAGCCCATGAAACAAAAGCCCCAAGAGTCTGGAGGGTCCAAGGTCAGAAATCTAACTCCTGACCACAGATAGCTACAGAGACACCCACATTCCTATCCCCGCTGACAAGGACTGAAGCTCCCCCTCCCCTGTCTCTGCAGGTGTTACTCACTCCCCCTGGAGAAACCCTCCATAAAACCCAAGGCTTTCCCTCCCTCTTTCGCCTCCACCTATCTGCACCCAGATGCTCAAAATAAACAGCATTTTGCTACACATGAGGCTTCGTGTCTCTCTCTCGGCTCTGGACCTAACAACACCACAGTGGAAAATTCCATACTTGATCTCATATGACAGGTTGCAGTCAAAACTTTTATGCACAAAATTATTAAAAATAATGTACAAAATTATCTTCATGCTATGTGTATAAGGTGTATATGAAATGCAAAACACTTCTGGTCCCAAGCATTTTGGATAAGGGATACTCAACCTGTAATATTCTTCTCGAAATGTTTAACCTGAATCTGGTTGTGAGGAAACGTGAACTCAGATTTGGGGACATTCTACAACTGCCCACAACTGGCTTGGACTATTTAAAAATGTGAACAAAAAAGTTAGGGAGGATTCTGAACTAAAACAGACTACAGAGATGATAGCTCAATGTAATGCGTGATCCTTAACCGGATCCTGAATTAGAAAAAAGATCAGCTACAAAGACATTATGGGAATAATTGGGAAAATTTGAATATGGAGTAGTATTGCATTGGGGTCAGATTTCTTTGTTGATTTTAATGCAACTGTGGTAATGGAAGCGTTTATTTCCTATTCTTAGGAGATATCTGTGAAGTATTTAAGTGTCATCAAGTCTACAACTTAGCTTCAAATAACGCAACCACCACCACAAAGTGCTATGTGAAGAGAGAGAAAGCAAATGTGGCAAAATGTGAACAATTGAGAAATACGTGAAAACCAGATGTGTGACAACTTCCACTTGCCTACAGGCTTGAACTGTTTTTAAAATGAAGAGTTGGGGGGAAAAAAGTAGTGTCGTTGATCCTACTTTTTCAAAAATGGAAACTGAGTTTGAGGTCACCCAGCTAGTACATGGTAGAGCTAATAACTGTGAATTAAAATAAAACCTTAAGCCCCCCAGCCCACTGAATGGACCTCCTCTTGGCCAGAGGGACCCCAGGAAAACCTTAAAGCTGGGTTGCATGCCATGAGGGGAGGGGAGGTCATTCCCCCTCCCTTTTGGAGTGACTCTTTTAACAATAAAATATTAAATCATTAACAGGCCTAAGGCCATGCAAGACAAAGGTCAAACCATACCTTCAGGCCATTAATTTACTTGACAGATCACTTAGGTCTCAGTTTATGTCTGGTGGTGGCTTGTCTCTGATTAACAAATGTCCTTATCTTAACTTAAAACGTTACCAGGCTTTAGGCAAAGCTTCATTTCTTTAATCAATTACAAATCAAAGAATCTTTAAACCTACCTATAACCTGCAACCCCCCCCCCCCACCTTTGAGATGGCCCGCCTTTTCTGGTCATACCAGTGTACACCTTCCACCTGTTGATTTATGATTTTGCATGTAATTCCTGTCGCCATGAATGCCTAAAACCAAACTGTAACCCGGCCACCTACGTTTTCTCAAGACGTCTTAAGGGCATGTTTTCCTGGGCCATGGTCACACACACTAGGCTCGAAATAATTCTCTTTAAATTATTTTACAGAGTTTGGGTTTTTTTCCATTAACATATTCAGGCCCTGGCCTTTCTGCCTCTACTAACCTCTTCAATATATCTGGCCCTAGAATGATCGATGTGAGTACAACCCATGTGAAAAGGTCTTAAAAAAGAATGTCATTTATTTCTCTAAGTTCCTCATGACTGAGAGAGACAAGGGCCTCACCCGGGAGACAAGGACTTGGATGTGGTTTGCAAGGGTGTCACCCTCGTCCCCACGTGCCCGCTCCCCCTCTCCCTCAGCCCTGTTAAGGAGGCAGACCCTTCCTCCTCCTGTGACTATTACAGAAAGTGGTTTTGGATTCATTCCATGTCAGTCATTAAGACCTAATATAAACTCTTGTGGCATGCCGGGATTTAAATTAATCCTGACTTTCCATCATCTCAGGACACAAAACCCAGCAGACAACAGATGGGAACTTTAAAGATAGCTTTAACAGAGGTCAACATAATTGTGGGCCTGTTTCACACAGACAACACTTGAACAAAAAGATTGCAGAAAGAAGCATTCTTTTCAAACCAGTGACCCCTTCTTCAAAGACATTATCAGCTATTTATGAAAATAATATTCTATTCTATCTGGTATATATGAAATTATTAATCATATAACCATGTACTCAAGTGAATTCAGTAGTATCCATCTCAGGCAATGCCTGCTCCATGTCCATGAATTCACTGCCCTGTGAACCATGTTTGGAAGTTTAAATTTTCTTTTAACACCTTATGTTGCTACATAATAACAGTCCTTGGCTTTTCAGTAGGATTCGCATTTAAATGTCTTCAATCACTATAACTAGGTACAAAGGAAACTCATTCTTTGGTGGTTCACAGGCCATGGTCTCACTTCTCCCATGTGTGGGTGCCCTCTGTTTGTACTCTACATTTAGTTTTCAGATTTTATAAATTGCTGACGGGAGCCAGATCTTTTTTTAGAAAGTGTTTTGTGCAGACAGGAGGGAAAAGCTCACAGTAGGCTACTGGTATCATTAGCAATTTTGTTCTTTATAGAGCAGGAAAATATAATCAGTGGTTTCAAGCTATTAATTCTATAGGCTAGTACTTCCCTCCCACTAGGAAAGGCTTATTTTCTCCACCCCAGAAGATGGGTGTTTTTTAATGTTTAAGCCAATCCCTGCGGTGTCTTTGTCTCTGTAAGTGTAATGAAAACATAGTGCCTCAGCGTCTCCCGTGGCGAGCACATCAGGGCACCAGGGTATACAGCTTTGTGCTGCCTCTCAGCTGCCACGCATGGAGGGCGAAGGGCATGAAAAATCACTTATTGTGGGGGATCCTCCGTGTCTTTTTTAAATAGAATTCTTTAGCAAGCTTGAGGAAAAGAAAAAAGAATGCGGAAGAGCGGACTGAGTCAGGGTCCCCAGGGTACTAAGCCTAGCTTGGAGTGACCGTGGATGAATCCCTTCATCTCCCTGTGGAACTAAACACAACTGACTGATTTTTTTAGGTTTTCCCCATTCTTAGTGAAAATATAGACTAAACTGTATCGGTTCACTGTCAGTTTCTTCCCACCTGGAATGATGACCATTGTTCTCAAAGCCAATGTATTTAGTGGCACATACCCTCGTTTGTCTCAGGGTGCATTCCCGAGGGTCAGGACACACCACACAGTGTCGGCGGGGCTGCAAAAGCCCCTGGCAGAGACTTAGAAATATCCTACCCCTGTGAGGCATTTGCCTGTGTGTCCCTCTTTTCCCCAGAGCTCTCACTTCTTTTTAATTGGGGTGTTTTCTCTCTCTTGGACTTTAGAGGGTTTCTGGCAAACAAATATACAAGCACATGTTTGAGATACGAAGCTGCAAGGTTAGGACCAGGAGTCTCAATTAGCAATGCCAAGGATCATGTCTTCAGTCCTGAGCAAGACCAAGTTTGCATGAAATGGTGAACACTGATGAGGAATTACAGCATGCAGTATTTCATCATGGTGAGGCCTAGGAATCTAGTGACACGTGACAGGAGGCACGCAGGCTGCAGGCTGTGTGGCGCCAGCATGACTTGAGAACGAGTGGAAGCCAGAACCATGAGTCAACCTGTTAGGAAGATAGGTAGGAATTCCAGGTCTCCTAGGGACAAAAGTGGGTGCTGTTGCTTTGGTGCAATTTCCCCACATGGGAAGAAGGCCCCCATCTTGGTCCTGCCATACCAGGGGAGGAAGGAATTCCCTTCAAATCTGCCCATCAACTTAGCGTGCCAGCTGCGAAAGAATGCAGAGGACTCAATAGCCCATGAGCCAAGCCGCCTAGGTGCCATAGGATCCAGAAATTACCTAAAACCACCCACATGCAACTCCCAACTGTCCAATCAAAGTGGTTCTATGGTGATATCTGTGCCACTAAGGGAGGTCTCAATCCAGGCACTATAAAACAAGATGTAGACCATAACCAGTCCCTCTTTTTGCACCCTTACTTTTGCTTTCCCTTTGCTGCGACAATGGATCTGGTCGTCATCCACGGTGTATGTACCATGCTCTGTCAACCTATATCTTGCTCTTGCCCTATAATCCTATCTTTCTCTCCTCAATAAACCTCATTTTCGTGCTTGCCTTACTTTGGCAAGTCTGGGCATTCTTCAGCCATGAAGCCTGACAAACCTAAAGGGAGAAGCCGAGGCAAAATTAATATAGTAGAGAGTTTATTTGGGCCAAGCTTAAGGATTGCAACCCGGGAGCAGAGATTCAAGTTGCCCTGAATATAGCAAGTAGGTTTTTAAAGAAAGGGACAGTTTCTAAGTCATTTACCAAGAATTTACATTGAAATAACATAATCTACTGATTGGCTACACACATTGTTCTTTGTATCAAAGATTCCAGGAACATGGGGATAATAGGTAAGGCAGTTAGTCAGGAACAAAACATCTTTAAACAACTGCTCCCCTTCTCATGGGTGTGAGGGGAGTGACTAAAGTCCATACTTCTGTCTGTCTGGGCCTGATGAATTTTCCACACCTCACAATGCTCAGACTGCTCTGAGCTAGTTTTCTTTTCTCACATGTAGCATCTGGGAAACTTTAGAGGCAAAGTTAAAATTAAAATCCAGCCAATCACCGAAGACTAGGTTCCTGTGAGGATTTTGAAATTCTAAAACTCTGATGTTCTTTCTCGTTAAACTACAGCATGGCATCATCTCCTACTCATAGTGTATATAATTATAAAAATTATGAGATTTGAAATTAATATCTCAATCCCAGAAAGGGATCTTCTATTTTCTGGCCAGAGACCAACCTTCTGGAGAGGTAACAAGACCAGCAGATCATGGGACCCCATTGCTTTGCCCAAAGCTGAGTCTTGAAATGGTGCAATGTAGCAACTTACAACACCAGGGCCCCTGTGTCACGAGCCAGCAAAGCCTGCCTGGGGATACAGTGAATCTGTACCTCAGGCAAATCCTGAGAAGTTTAGTGGCTTCCAAGTTTTCAACTTTCCAGCTCTCGGTCCTATGGTGACTGTTACTGACCTCATGCCACCTCAAAGAAAGCATGGAGCTGCATTCTATTCTATTCTCCATAAAACAGGCATCCGAAATGATGCAGATGATTCCTTTTGAGTGAAGCATTAGACAATATTTTTTTCTCTATGAATCATTAGAATAATAAAACTAAGAAAGTATAAATTTAGGAGATTTTTTAAATCTAAGTCATGAAAAAATGCTGCATTTGGAAGTTAAAAAAAAAAACCCTGCATTTAGTTATACTAAATCAATTTGACTTTTACCCACATTCCCAAACTCCCTTCCCCTCAATATTATGAATTAGAGAGCTTCTTTTTCTTATTTGTTGTGGAACCCATATTCCTTACTAATGGACCAACCCACAATAGCTCCTGGTTCAAAGGGATGACAAACAGACCCTCTGCCAGGTTTCTTTATTGTTTGTACTTATGAGAAAATGCATTTATAGTGCAGTGACTGAGTATGCACACTCCCGAAGGACAGAGAAATCATGCAGAAACCTCATGTGCAGAGTTCGCAGGAAGAAATATCAGCTACTGTGGCTGTTGACATAAGAATGGTAATAAGTGGACTGGTACACATCAGAAATTGCAACTGTTCTTAGAAGTCCGTACTTAGTTAATGACTTGATTCAATCAGCTGTTAAGAGATGAGTCCTAAAAAGTATTTTACAGCCTTCTTTGATGGGCTAAGAATCTGAACAAAGGGATTGTTCTAGGAGTGGAATACAGCAGTAGGTGGGTGCATATAAAGGTATGCACTGAATTCACATAGGTTTAGACAAGAATCCTGCATTAGGTAATATAAAGGCTAAGCTGCTTTAACAAAAATGACCCTAAAATACAAGGCTAAATGACACGAGACACTGCATTCTATCTCACTTAATAGCATGACTGGACTAAGCCAGGAGACCTTCCACAAGGTCATTTGGGGACAGAGGTTCCTTCTAATTTGCTACCACAGTCTTCACCAGGGTGTTAACCTCATCTGCCTGGTAGAAGCTGGGTTATAGCCTTACCCACATGCCTGAAAACTTGGGCACACAAGGCAGTCCAGGCCACTTTCATCCTTTGGGGAAAGTGAGACAAAAATAGTACCCATCCATTCTGCTCTCATTCCATTGACCGGAGCCTAGTTATGTAGTCGTATCTAGTTGTGAGGAGGCTGAGACATGGTGTTTCTAGCTGGTGGCCATGTCCCGGGAAGAAGAAGAAAACTGGTTTGGAAGACATATCTAGCAGTCTACTGTCCAACTTGCACTTCTCACTAGTGAGTCTTATTCTTTAATATCATTTTCGACTGGGCTTCTGAGGCCAGAAGCATTAAGCAGACAAACTCCACTTCTGGGAAAAGTTGTTAATGAAGTAAAATAGATTTGCCGCACTAGGCTAAGTGTTTGGGTTGTTTGTTTTCTCTGATAAGATTATAAATGCCTTTTCATTTTTATTTCAGAGACTGTCAAAAGTGAAACGTGTCTTTTGGTATCCTAGAATCAAAGTTGGACTTCCGCTGAGCTATTTAACAGACTTACCAGATAAACCTATGCTATTCACTATCAGAAATAAATTAATTTTCTTATAAAACCAGCTCTGTATCTGTAAAAATAAAAATGGATACTGATTGTGTATGTCAGTCCATTTTCTTATGATCGGCCTTTTCTACAAATGAGCCACAACCTTGTTAGTGTCATATCTGTTGCACTGCCTGAGGTGGGGTGATTTATGATACAGTCAGGTTGAAAAGAATAAATCCTTGATAGAAGATAGCTAGGGGACCAGGAAAGTAAAGGCATCTGGAATGAAGAGTTTTAAAAGAATTCAGCCTGTTCTTCAGGCTTCTTAAAAACATGAAATTCTTATAAACTGTCAGGAGCTCTAGTTAATTGTTCTTTCTCTAATTCCCATTATCTGTCGGTAGATTTCTTCAATGGAAATTATTGGTGGCATGTCTTAACACAATCGACCTTTTTTCCTTCCTTTCCAGGATGGCTGGCAATAAGCAATTGAGCAGCCATTTTTCTTGTCACCACATTCAAGTGCCAGTAGCCCCATGGTTTTTATTGGAATTTAAAATCAGAATGTTTCCTTTCTTATGTGCTTGCATTCCTGTTGCCTCCCCCAGACCTCTGATCTTGCACAGTCCCTAGGAATTGCTCTTGTTCCTTTCAGATTTCTTCCTTCACAGGCAAATTCCCAACCCAGGAAGGGGTATGAACAAGCTACTCAGGATTGAGCATCAAATCACATGAGTTTGCAGTTGCATTCTTACCCCCAAAGAGGTTTTTGTCTTAGTTAGCACCATTGCTAACACATATTTAGCACCTTATTTGTAATAAGGTTAAGTTTAGGAAAGAATGTTAATATAAAGCTAGTTTGGCCTGAATTCCAGAGAATAAAAGTACACAGTGGGGTGTGTGCGTGCATTACACATACCAAGAAAATGCTGGCAGCTCTTCTTCAGAGCAATGTTCATACACAGGTGCCCAATTAAGTTAGCAGCCCTTCTTGCAGAAGGTACCAAGAACACCCACAATACATGAACTATGACCTCTCTATGAAAAAATAAAATAAAAATAAATTTTATCAGTTTTTGATGCTAATTAATGTCTAAAGATAATATTTTGGGGTGGTCATTTCCCTATTTTTTATCACAACATCCAATGACCTACACCTGATGTTCCATGTTGTTTGTAGATACTAAAGATTGCAATTAGTAAAGATCAAAATTAGGAACAGGCAAAGGCATTTCTAAACTTATTTAGGTATTAATTTATGCAGATATCTAGATTTTATTTCAGAAAAGAATGGTCCATTTTCACCAAACTGCACTCATTTACACAGTCATTCATTTGACCATTTACTAAATACTGACTGGATGCTGTTAAATGTTTTAGAGAATACAAAGAATCTAAGATACCCCCCATATATTCAAGACTCTAACTCTATAATTCAGAAATAAAAAAATTCTCATGTATAATACTTTTATACCAATACAAAATAATATTCTTTACAATGAAAAGCTAAATGAGCAGTATAGATAGCAAGTGCTGTAAAAACCAAGAAGATGGGAACTATCACTTGAGCAAGGTGAAACTTGATCTGGGAGTTGAAAGATGGACTGATTTGGAATATGGGGGGTGGAAAAAAGAGATGGTACTCCAGGCAGAGAACATAGAAAAATGTGCCCAGTTGGGCTTGTTTGAGGAAGCGTGAGTGACTGAGGGAGCAGGGGAGTAGCAAGAAACATTCCTAGGAAGGTAACGTGAGCATTACCTGAGTAGGCAAAGGTGAGGAAGGCGTGTGTGGCGTACCATAAAGCCTATCACCCTGAAAAATCATTCCGCTCTGACAGCGTATAGAGGGGAGTATGGCAATGGAAGAGGACTCTATATATGAAGCCCATATATAACCAGGGTCCTAACTTTTAAAATTTAATTTCAAACACATAAATGTTTGAGTTTCTAGTAAATGGATTATCTAGCTCACTACTTATTTTCTTTTCCTGTCCCTTTAAGCATCCTGATAAGAGATAAATTCTCCATACCCTACAGAAATTTTGTAAGGGAAGGAGGGAAAATATATCAGGAGAGAGAGAGGGAGGATTAGATACTCCCTCTCTAAGGATTAGATCCTTAGAGGGAGGATTAGCATAGAAATGAAGATGCTGAATTTGGAGCTAAGTTCCCTAGGTCTG
Source organism: Indri indri (assembly GCA_004363605.1). Classification (NCBI taxonomy): domain Eukaryota; kingdom Metazoa; phylum Chordata; class Mammalia; order Primates; family Indriidae; genus Indri; species Indri indri. The sequence goes on along the minus strand of RJWJ010037256.1, from coordinate 5,111 downwards.
CACCCTACACGTCTACTGACTGTCTTGCAATTCTAGACAAGATGCTTAAACTTTTTATTCCTTGTTTTACTCAACAGTCGAATCCCATAGGGTTATTCTGAGTATTAAGTGAGACCAAATAGGTAAAATTCTTGGAAAAATCTCCTAGTGGCATTTATTGAGCACATAGTAACTGCTCAATAAATGTTAGCTATTATTATTATGAGGAGGAAGAAGAACTTAGGCAACCAATAAGTGAGTTCTAGGGTGAGAAGAGGAAGAAAGGACTGAGTGAAACTCTGATTATCATGGATACATTTAGTGATAAAAGGATATGGAAAACTGATTAAACCACAGGAAGGAAATTGGAAAGTTTAAACCTATTCTATGTGGTTGCAGGCATGTGTGGCCCCAGGAAAAAAGAGGCTAACATGTTGTTGTTGTTCTTGTTTAATCTGAAAAATACCTCTCCCCCAAAAACTCATCCTACCTTTTAAAAAATCTATAAGTGTTGATGTGTTGCTTGCCTGTTTGTGCTTCTTTAAGGCAACCTAAGTAGCTATCTTGAGTTCATTTGAACTAATGAAACTCTGTTACTCCCACTTCATACCAAGGTGAAGCGCAAGCTCCCTTGATACATGATTATTTAAGAAAAGAAATCCCTTAGTTCTGTTGGAACCAGGTTTCTCAACTATGGTATTATTGACATTTTGGGCCAGATAATTTTTTGTTGGGAAAAGTGGGCAGATCTCCTGTGTAGTGAAGGCTATTCAGCAGCATCTCTGGCCTCTATCTACCACACACCAGTAGCATCTCCATTCCCCAGTCATCGTAATAAAAAATGCCTGCAGACAATGCCAGATGTCACCTTGGACACAAAATCACCCCCAGTCAAGAACCACTGTGTTAGAATCAGTGGATGGAAACCCGTTGCTTGTATTTTTTCAAAGAGAAGAATGTGGCCAAAATCAATACTGGTACCTTTAGCCCACGCCCACTCAAATAAACCACAGCTTCCATTGCAAGGGACTCGTTGGGCAGAAACCAACCACCTCATGTGCCAGGGTCAATGTCACATAGGTGGTAGAGTGAAGAGGCACCAACGGAGAGGAGGAACTGGAAATGCATACATGTCACTAGTAGAATGTCACAGTATTTGAATAGTGATATTTGCTAACCAACCAGAATGACCTACTAGTAATTATCATCATCTGTTTTCTTCTGCAGAATGGGAAAATAAAGGGAATTAATGTTTGGCTATTAGTCATTTTTCTATTAGAAAAAGTTACTTTAATTTGTGTCTCAAATGTTCATGGAAAATAGGCATGCGAATCTGCTAGACACTTGCTGCTTCTTGCTTTTTCTGGGGTGATATATGCTTTTTAAGGCAGCAGGCAGCGTGTCAGGCAAAAAGGCATCATGGCCTGAAAGGTCACTGCAGGTGGGAATGGGAGCCTTCTGAGTGGGGGTGATCTGTCTCTGCACAGAGAGTTCATATAAATAAACGGTATCCCATCATAATCTATCTACTTCAGAAAGATCAATTTTAACTGAATGGATATATGTTGTAAGCTGTGAGAATACTGAAAGCTGCACACTAAGTTGTAGTTAAGATGCAGTGCATCTTAGCTCAGGTTGCTATAACAAAATAGTGTAGACTGGGTGGCTTAGGCAACAGAAATTTATTTCTGTCAGTTTGGAGTCTGGGGAGTCCAAGATCAAGGTGCCTGCTGATTCATTCCTGGTGAGGGCTCTCTTCTGGGTTTGCAGAGAAATGCCCTCTTGCATCCTCACATGATAGAAAGAGTGAGAGATTTCTCTGTGTCTCTTCTTATAAGGGTACTAATCCCACAATGGTTGGGCCCACCCACATGACCTCATCTAAACCTAATTACCTCCCAAAAAGCTCACCTCCTCATACCATCACACTGGGGATTAGGGCTTCAACATAGGCATTTGGGGAAGAGGGACATAAAATTCGGTCCATAGCACAATAGGTACTGTCCAAAGAAATAAATGAAAAAAAGAGGATGAAAATAAAATTATAAGAAGAAATAAATAATGGTAAATGCAGAAAATTACAGACTCTGTTAAACAAAATCAATTTCTTCAAAATTCTAAAACTTTAGTGTTTACTGACATTTGAAATGACTTTAGTTGGCTATAAGCAAAACAAACGAATTGTGAAATGACAAAACATGATACGGCATTTCTTGAGAATTTGACACAGTACACAGAGGAAAGCTGCGGAAAGAATAAATATTCTTGCCTGACTCCGAAGGAGAAAACCAACTGCTTAAACATAAAATTAAAGACAAGAAAATTAGATATTTGTTTCAGGAAATAAAACCAACATTTTCAATCAGCTTATTGAACTATCTTCCCTCACTCATTATTTTAGGTTTATCTAGTAAGTAAACCCATTGGGAAAATCTTATGCAGACAGGCAGCTAAATTAAATGCCCTAAGAGTTCTTTTCAATTTCCAATTTCTTTGACTTGTAACGCCATTAAGTAATTTACAATGAGATGAATAATAGAATTACTTTGATGAGATGTTACTCATATTTAATTTGTATTTGATTCAAACTTAAACCTAACAGTTTTGAAAACCTTTGTGTTCACTGAATTATTCTCTGCTGCATGGTGGATACTCTTTCTTATTTGTTCCATGTGGTTTGCTTTTATTTGAACTATTTTGACATTTAATAACATGTCTAGCCATAACCACAGAGGATGTTATAGCTTCCCTTACTATTAGCAACATAATTAACTCCTCTGCTCTCTTGACTTAGCATTTCAACAATGAGGTTCATAAAATTCTATTTGCAAAGCAAACATCTGGCTAATTCTAATTCCATGTACCAAATTTGGTGGTCATTGCTTTCTTTATCCTCTGTGCCCTTTCTTTAACATGAGATAGATAATGCTTCTGGCTTCTGTAGCAAAAGACATTCTAGCATTAGTGGTACCAAGGGCAAAAACTCAGAAAAATTAAGGTATGTGATGTACCCAAGAAATGCTGATGTTCGGTGTAGCTGGAAAACTCCATGAATGAAAGGGAATATTAAATTCTGTGGGCTAAATAACTTATTTTGAGTTTGAAATAAGTAATTGTGACCAAAAACTATTTCTCCTCAGATGGGAATAGAAGGACATCCCTGGAGATCTATGGCTGTCCCCAAAAAAGATACTTTGACTTTAAAGTATCCCTGAAGAATTTGTGCCTGAAGCCTCCTTGGAGGCAGGCCTTCAATGAAAGAAAAATGGATTTCTAGTTTTGAAAGCTCTTTTACTCAGGAAAAAAGCTTTAGTAGAAATGCAAAGTAAAAACTAAGAAATATATGATATTTGATTCTTAGCATTTTTAAAAGTTAATTCTAGCTAGGAAAAAGCAATGTAGAAATTTCAGACTTTATGGGAAATTCCTCAAATTCTTAATTGCCTCTCACTGACCTAGAAACTTGAAGATGAGTTCAGGTTTATGTCTCCCTCTCCCCCGCCCAATTCATGTGTTAAAACCATAATCCCCAGTGTGATGGTATGTGGAGGTGAGCCTTTGGGAGGTAATCAGGTTTAGATGAGGTCATGTTGGTGGGCCCCAACCATTGTGGGATTAGTACCCTTATAAGAAGAGACACAGAGAAATCCCTCTACCATGTGGGGATGCAAGAAGGTACTTCTCTGCAAACTAGGAAGAGAGCCTTCACTAGGAATGAATCAGCAGACACCTTGATCTTGGACTCCCCAGACTCCAAACTGAGAGAAATAAATTTCTGTTGCTTAAGCCACCCAGTGTATGATATTTTGTTATAGCAACCTGAGCTGACTAAGACGCACTGCATCTTAACTACAACTTAGTTATGCAGCCTTCGGTATTCTCATAACTGACAACATATATCCATTTAGCTAAAATTGATCCTTCTGGAGTAGATAAATTATGATGGGAGAACCTCTAGTTATGTTAACTTTATTATTTACTGTTCTTCCATTTCAAACTGCTTGTGACAGACGAAACCTCCGCCATAGTTGGAGAAACAAAGCCACCTAGATGTTTGTGGTGTTCCTAGAGCCCACAGGCTGTGGAAATGGTAGAGCTGTTGCCCCTCCTGGAGAGGAGCTGAAAGCCAAGCCGGGTGAGAAACACTCAGCTTCTCCCCTCCCCTTCCTTTCTCCAGTCCCCTGCCAGTGTCTGCCATCAGAAACCAGCTGGCAAGGCAGCCGGGAAAACACGGGCCGGCTTCCTGCCATACAGCACACAGCACAGGGAGGGTGAGAATCACAGTGAGGACCAAATGGACAAATGACTGACATCTACACAACACTGACCAAGAGGCACAAGTGCTTCTGTTGGTACAAAAGTCCTCTGTGTGCTTTCTCCGTCCGTGTGTGTTTTGTTAGAAGTTACTTTGTTTTTGTTTAGTTTGGTTTTGTCTTAATTTGAGATGTGATCACTGCTAGTTAATATGATCTTCTCAAGAAGCTTGGTAATATTGGATCGTTTCTTCTAAAGCAGTAATAAAAGGGCACATGTATACTTTAAGGATGGATGGTAATATATGCACGAGATGCATCTCCTGTTAGTTGATGTACTGCTCTTAGACATCGGTTGTAGTCTGTCTTCCCCACTGATTTTAATGGTAGACTTCTGGAATTTCCCCCCTCCAAAATGGTGCACGTTTTGCACTATTTTGGCCTCATCTGTCTTTAAGGAATGTAACGCGAACATGGATCATTCTGATCGTACAGAGGCATGAGACCAGAACTTAATTTGAGCATCTGAACCGAGCATGAGGTTTAATGAACCACTTCTCCACTGAGCCATACGGTGTATTAGCAAAAGTGCTGTGGCTTGCACGCACAACCTGCAGCTAATCCCATCACGAGATGCATTATTTGACATGAGACCTGAAAGACTGAATAGCAATTACTCTCCACAACCGAGGGCAAATGGCAACTGTCGAGCTTGGCCTTTTCTTGCTTTCTGGTTTCCTGAGGCCACAGTTCTCTGCAATGACAAAACCTCTTTGCTCTGGTTCGCTTGAAAAACACTGTCATTTTAAAGGTTAGAGTGTGTGTGTGTGTGTGTGTGTGTGTGAGAGAGAGAGAGAGAGAGAGAGAGAGAGAGAGAGA
>RJWJ010037255.1:0-15633 GCA_004363605.1 Indri indri | reverse complement strand
CACGTAAATTAAAAAGGCAGATCAAAGCTAGGATCATATCTGGGAGTCTAGTTTAAGCATACACGTTCTTTCCAAATACTGACTACCCAGTACTTGAAGAATCGATTGGATTCTGACTTGCAGAAATAAAGGAGTGAAGGAGGATGGGAACAGAATGAACAAGGAGAGGGAGTCAGAAAAATTTAGTGTCCATGTGAGAAGAGTGACAAGCTCCCTCTGGCTGGAACTTGCACTGTACTGAATGATCCTAGTTGAAAAGTTAGGGGCCAGAGTAGGGTTTTTACTAATCGTGTCTTGTGGTTCTTCAATCCTCCTTCACCTGAAGGTTAGCTTCTATCCTTTTAAAGGCAGTGGTGAGTGATAGGACTTTGAGTGACATAAACAAAGCTGACTGACGAAGTCACAGGTATGAAATAGAACATTGGCTGGGTTCATTGACCTAAGTTAAGATAGAGATGATGAGGATGGGAGAATGGAAGGTAACCAAGATGTAATTAACTCAAAGCCTTGGCCAACAAATAGTTTTAAGGGATCTGAGTGGAGCAACAACTATAAGTTTTGCAGTTTGAATGCCTGAACTGCTTATCTTATTTTTCTAGGCATCATTTAAAAAATTACTTAATTTATACCAACTCTATTAAAGAACGGATTGTTTAGTTTTTGCAGGTAAATATAGCAGGTCAACTGTACATACTTTCTTCTGTGAAAGATGAATGGATGAGCTTGCAAAATCATAATATGAAGTGTCACTTCTTGTAATTTATTTGATTTATTTTATTTTATTTTTTTTCCCTATTCTATAAATGTAAACACATGTCACTTTAAGGTTTCTATGTCACATACTGTTATCTTGGTCAGGCAAAAGTAAAAAATCAGAAATCATATGAAACTATTGTATCTAATGATGCAGGTGGTATGAAATTTACACACACACACACACAGATAGGGGAAGATTAGACAACAGTAAAGATATTCCTTCAACTTTTGGTAGTTTTGTGCTGACTCCTCTGGCAGAATTTTTGTTTTAATCATGATGATATTTATCAATAAAATATTAATTTTCAAGGTGATTTCATCATTTTAAATTGTTATCCATCATTAAATTGTTTCCATATTTGTTCTATATGTTGTGTGTTAAGCACCAAATCAGGAAGGGATGTAATACTCTCTTCAGCATTATAAACAAATTCCAATATTGTTTCTTTGTTTCATGGAGACACGACAACCATGTCAGCCAATCTTAAAAAGTAAATAAAAACTCGGAATGTAAAACTGTTAAAGATGACAAAATCATGGCAACCTTTGAACACTTCACTGTGCTCAGTGGACGGATGTGGGATTGTGATATTTGCACGGAACAGGACTGCTGGGAGCAGCTGCTGGCTGCATTGCGGCGCTGCCTCCAGCCGAATGTGGGAAAGTTATCATTTCCATTCAAGTCCTCAAGAGTTTAAATACATGTTCCAAAAGCAAAACTGAAAACATCAATTTAGAACCAAGTATAACACACACTTTTCTTAGTTTTTCTCCATTTTTCTTTTTTTCTACTGCCCTCAATGGAGTTTGAGCCCTAATCTCTTTCTTTAATCCAAAGGAGGGGGTCGCTTATGTTCTTGACACTGTGCTGGGACATTTCACAGATTTTATTATTAGTCTTCATAATAAATCTATATGTTAACTGTTACTGCCACTCTTGTTTTACTGAAAAATAAATTGTGACTTAGAGCGTGTAGCAAAATTGGCTGAATGCCTACCAAAAATTCAAACTACTCTTTCCATGGTGTAAAATTGCCCTGGAAGGCAGCTACCCAGCCAGGAATTATATTTCTCAACCCCCTTTGCATGTAGGCAAGGCCATGTGACCTATGATCACAGTTTTCACCCACAGAAGGTGGGCTGGGACTTTGCAAAGCAGGTAGCACTTCTCGCCTACCTCCTTCCCTATTTGCCAGCCAAACACAGCGGACTCGAGGCTTTAGGGTGATTGCAGATCCACCAGATACGAGGAATAAAGACCAAGGACTACTGATGAAGGACTCCCATGTTGGACAACTAGAAATAAACTTTTAGTGTATTGAGCCCCTGAAACTTCAGGATTTGTTTGTTATAAAAAAAAATTGCCTTAAATAATACAGAGCTTAAATAAAATTTCCAAGGTCAAACAACAAGTAAAGATGAGAGCTGGGATTGAAACCCAACATGTTGATTCTGAAACACTCACTTTTAAGTATATCCCTGCCAAATACATCTTCCTAAATCACTGACATCACTCACATCCTTTGATTATTTTTTAGTGGTTTCTTTTTGTTTATAGAATAAAAGTATGACTGTTGGCTCCCCAATTTTACCTATGCCTAATTTTTCAAATTTATCTTCTGATACTTCCCTTCTCCTATGCTGTATTCAAATAAATCTACACTCTTCACAAGCTATAGACATTGTGTTTTTCCATCCTTAAGATTTTTAGGTGATTTGTGCTACCCAGAAAAACTTCTTTCCTGTTCCCACCCCTGGTCTTATTGAAAAGCTAGCCACTCTTCAACGTAGAGATTAAATGCCACATTCTCAATGCTGCTTCACTTTCTTCCTCAATAGAAATATTTCTGTTACTTGGGCCATTCAACAGAAATTCAGCAATTCAACCATGCACAAATTTATGCAGAAAACAAAAGAAAAAAATCCTAATCTAATGAGCTTGCATTTTGGAGGAAAAAGACAATTAAAAGCAAAATAAATGATGGCTTAATGGCAGTTGGGATAAAGATCACAGAGAAAAGGATAGGCTGCTAGAGTAATCAATTAAAGAGGAAATGATGTCAGTCTGGAGGAGGAGGTCAGACGTCCATGAGTTAATGAAATATGAGCCAAACTTCGAGGGCTGGGTAGGAGTTAACTTGGCAAACGAATGAGGGAGGGGGCTGGAGAAAGCTAGGAAGAGTATTTCAGGCAGAAGGAATAGCATGTGTTGGAACCACAAGTCTAGAGCATCAAGGTATATTTAAGGAACAGAAAAAAACAGTATGGGTGGGACCCAAACAAGCAACGTGGAGAGGGGGGCCTAAGAAACAGTGTCTAGCCAGGCAGGGCCAGGTCAGGCACGTAGAGCCTTGGTAACATGTTCAGGGTTTTGGTCCTCATCCAGTGAGGTATGATAAACCACTAAACAGGTTTAGGAAAACGTGATACATGAAATGCATTTTAGAAGATCGTTAGGGCCACCATCTGGAGGGTGGGTTGGAGTAGGAGAGGGCGTAGGGGGAGCAGCTGGCGAGCTTCCGCTGTTGTGCAGGTGAGACACACTGCATTGATCTGGAGCAGGGGAGTGACAGCAGGAAGGAAGAGAAGTGGTGAAATCCAAGACTGCAAGTAATGAGGGCAAGAGAACTTGGTGACTAATTGGAATGCAATTGACTTAAATCTTAAGGAACCTAGACACACCTTTGAGGGACATAGTGATTAAAATTATGAAGTTAAATTTACTGCTGGTCTTCGAATCCTGGATCTGTTACTTCCTAGCTTGGTGACTTTGGACAAGTTCCTGTACCTCAGTGTCATTATCTGGAAGATGGGAAGTTAATAGTACCTATAAGACCATTCTGAGGATAATCATACATACACACAAACACACACATATACACACACAGACACACACAAATATATACACACATATACGTGCATATACATATAACGAATTATGTGTTTGTTATTATTATCACAGTGTAGCTATACATATATTTATCCTCCCCTGGTGAACAATTATTTTCTTAAGAGAGGGACTGACATAGAGCATAGTATCTGTATCTATTACAGACTCAATATATATATATATATATATATACATGTATAAAATTCATAGTTCACTAGATATCATTCATCATTTTTTACAAATTCAATTGCATGGTACCACTAGATGAAATCTTTCAAAGAAAGTATCAGTGTTCAAGTAGAACTCCAAAAGCTTATTATCCTGTCACCAAACACTCAAAACTTGGTGTCCTTTCCCAAAATGTATCAAAACTTAAATTTATAATCATTGCTACAATGTCCAATGATGCCACTTTGGGACAAATATGTAAAGTTATATTATAATACATAATGTGCAGTGAAAGACTAGGTATTGACTCTCACAGATGTCCTGGGGACTGCGCGCTACCAAAGATGTGAGCATTGTTTGGAAAGCTTCCAGTGAGAAGAAATAGACTAGTCGAGCTCTTGAATACAAGCACTGATTATTATAATTGCTATTGTCTGAATTAAGGCCACAGTGTCATAGATACATGGCTAGAAAATCATCTATTTCCCTTCTTTATCTTTAGGAGAACTGTTGCCAACATTTAAAAGCTAGAGGAATGTGGATCTAGCTATTTTATTTACAAATTTTAAGTATCTACCGCAACACTTTGCTAATTTCCTCCCCCCCCCCAGATTTAGCTTTTAATTTTGTTACTTAAGAAAAAAAGAAAAGAAAAAAGCAGAGACCTATCATTTAAAACCCCAGAGATCATCTTATATATTCCTTTGGTAACTCCTTTGGGTGTTTAACAACTTATGTTTTATTGACATTGTATTATGTTGAAAATCCTGTGCTAAAAGAAAGCACGTGGAAATGGAACACACTGACAATTTCAAATACCAGCATGGAAGTCCTTTTCCCACATAAATGCTGCAAGACATATATATTTCTAGTGAGAATGTATTCTAAACCTACTTCTGTGATCAGGGAATAAGTGCACTGGGAAACTGCATGCAGTTTTGACTTCATTGCTGTCGTATTATTTTCCTAGGGGAAGCTGTAGAGAGAATGCTTTAAGCTGTGAAGCTTTCTTGACTGCACATAACCCTCACCCAGCAGCACGTGATGCACTTGGCACTTCCTTGGTGCTGTTGTTTAGGGAGGAGGTGGTGTTCCCATTTTCTAAATTAGAGTTCTCATCAAGTCATGCCCCTGTGTCTTACAACCCACATGACAAAGGCCAAAGAACTGAGCCTGGTATGCAGGGCTGTTACCTTTTGTTTTTTAATGCATACACACAGACACCTGTAAGGTGCTGCCCTTGCCTTCTTAGAGATCCTGATATAATGGGGGATATAGAGATCCCCTCATATCTATTTATGCAGACAGACATTACTGCATAAATAATAGCAAAATTATACCTGCAACATATTCTGAAAGTAGAAGCATATGGTGCTATAAAAGTGGTTCTCAAAGGGTGTTCCCCAAACCATCAGCATCAGCCATTGAGTTAAAAATACAACCTATCAGTTTCTACCCAGACTTACTGAATCAGAAACTCTAGGGATGGAGGAAAGGAATTTGGGTTTTAAGAAATCCTTTAGGTGATTCTGATGCAGATTAAAGTTTGAGAATCATTTTCCTATTCATACCTCTTTTTTAATCATTTTATCATGTGTTAAAAATGTTTATCTCCCTATCAGATTCTGAGCTCCTTAGGAGAACTATTATGTTTTATTCATATTTAGATCTTCAATACCTAGAGTGGGTTGGCACAATTGCTTAATTATTGGTAAATGAATGTCTCTATTCTCCAATTCTTTATCAAAATAGACCAATCATTACCCCCCAAAACCTTGTCTATCATGTTTGTGTCATGAGAGGATGAATAACAGAGAGATCCTCTCCCCAGAAGCACTCATAAGATGAAACTAACGTATGGTTTTACCTGGGATTCCACCTACGTTCATCACTATTGCTACCACCTTATCCCATTTTCAAAGCCCAGACAAAGTTACTCTATACGTCTCATTCAATGATACAATTTCCTCAGTGCCTCCCACTATCCCACATCCAGACAATTTTCTGTGTTTTCTGGGTGGGCTAGAAGTTTAAGGACTCATGTGAATAATGCTTCCAGTCATGGCTCCACAGAATTGAAGCTGAGAGTGCTTCCTGGCCACCTCAGCTCCTCATAGGACTAGGGGATTAGGAGGCAAACAATAGGACCAATAGTGCTGAGTGGAGAAGCTTTATTAACAAAGGGACAACAGGTATTTCTGAAAAATGAATGCCCTGTGGTATAGGATGGAAGTCAGCAGAAAACTATTGATATTCCTTTACTTCCATCCCCAGAAAGGAAGAATTCCAGAAAACAATTTCACCCCTATACAGATGGGACTCTTTCAGGAAGGAGAGCTTTGACTGAGTTAAAAAAAAACTCCAGGAAAAAATACTGAACCAGCTGAAATGCGAATCAAAGACAAAGGAAACATAGGTGGGGTGGCAGGGGTGCTAAATACAAGTTTGACTTTATGGCTTCACGAAGAGTTTATTAAGCCTCTGAATGCATATATACATTTAGATAAAAATGTATGTGTGCATATTTATGCACATATGAGAATGCAAATACTTTTTTTCTGTTCTGTTCTCATTCTTTTCTCCCTTTATTTTATGTGGGTAGTGTAGAAATGATTAAATTGGAGATTTGTCCACTATATGATGAATAAGAGATCCTATTATGCAGAGGTTGGCCCAAGGATCTAGACTTGGTAGTTACTTATAACATTACTTCTAAATGCAGTCTTAGAGTATAATAGTATTTTCTTGCATTGGAAAATGGCAGATAAATTTTAATGTTGTAAAGGACATTTGGGTCATGTCAACAGGAATGTAGTTGAATGTGGTTGTCTTACCTCAGGCTTCTATAACAACAACAACAACAAAAAGCCATACATTGAGTGGCTTAAATAACAAACATTTATTTCTCATAGTCCGGGGCTGGCAAGTCCAAGATCAAGGTGACATCAGAGTTGGCGTCTGGCGAGGGCTCTCTCCCTGTTTTACAGTCTGCTGCCTTCTTGCTGTATCTTCACAGGATGGGGAGGTGGAGTGTAGAGGATATTAGAAAAGGCATAAAGGCCTGGGTAAAGAGACTGTGAGAAAGGTGGAAATCTGGGCAGTCCTGCAAACAGGACTTGGGATATGAATGCTTATCAGCCAGCTGCATACAGCAGCCTTTGGAATGCAGGGGAGTGTGACTGATTTTGCGTCCCTGCCCTTTTCTTTATAGCCTTAAGGAGTCACAAGGAATCCCAAGATAAATATGGATGTGTTGCATATCACTAACTAGATTTCTTTAGAGTAATGCGTTTACTGGCGCCAGAGATTTTATCTATATGTTCTTTCCAAACATTCTATCTGTATGTTTTTTGCTTTGATCTTGTACGCCTTTCTCTGCAAAAAATACAGAGGTTTGGAGAGGTTTGAGAGCTCTTTGAAAGGACAAGAGTCTCTCCTCCTCCCTCAGCCTGAAATCGTGGTCTGGAGCATTCTTTGTTGTGCTGTAACACTGGTAGAGATGCTGGACAATCTCTACAGTGGAGAGAGCTCTCTCCTGTCTCTTCTTAAGGGCATTAATCTCATCATGAAGGTCCTATCCTCATGACCTTATCTAAACCTAATCATCTTCCAAAGGCCTTACCTCCAAGTACTATTGCACGGGGAGGGGGCAGGGTGTGTGGGGGGGGGGCAAGGGCTTCCATATCAATTTAATGGGGACAGAATTCAGTCCATTGCAGAGGTGAATAACCTCAACAATGGAAATCATGTAACAATCACCAAAACAACAGTGAAAATTCAAATGCATGTTTACGAAGTACCAGGCAATGTACTAAATGTTTTCTATGAAAAGGCAGTGCTTGCATATGCTGAGACTCTCTAAAGGATCGGAATGTGGGAGGTAGCTCTTGGGTTGACTACTTAGCACACAGTGATTTTCTTATTCTCAGAACTATGATCCTCATTGCAGAGTGAGTCTCAGACTTTAATTGGGCCAAATTCTCTCAGGAATTTGGCTATATTTTAAATGAGACAAAGTGACCCTTGCAGTCATTGGAGGTGAGCCATTTTAATGACAGCAATCTAGAGGAAAGATTCCTAAGGACCCACTGCTAAAGGTCCTCACCTGTTTTGCTCTTGCCTTTTCAGAGGCTTGCTTATTCCAGTTTGTCTTGAACAACATGACACAGGCCAATATCTTTTCAATAAATTCAGTGTTTCCCTTAAGCTTGCAAGAACAAATCTTGTTATTTGGCAACCAAAGAACTCTTAACTAACCACAAAATGGCACTCACAAAGGCCTATATAAAGATGTGTGGAAACCCATGTTGGTTGTCAATCTAAAGCAGGGCTAGGAAAAGTGAGTCTGTCGTCACAACATGCTGATTAGAACAATGTGTCACATGCTGCATAAGCAAGTAATCAAGCTTCAGAATCGAATGCTTACTGTGTGTGGCTAATGCAAACTACACTTATTAGGGATGGTGTTTCGTATTTTAGCAAAAAGTAATACAAGAGAAGCTGCTATAGTATTTTTGTGTAGAGTGCTGATTGAGGAAATATTTGATAGACTGAAAACAAAATCACTTTCTTAAGGTTCCATTACCAATAGAACGGTGAATATTAAAATACAAAGAGCCATGTTGTCTCCGTTATTAAAATGCTATCCTATCTTTTATCATTTCATTCTAGGTATAATGAGCTTCCATCCCATTCAGCTGGGCATAGCTTACTTCATTTTATAATAACTGAAATGTAATAAAATACGAAGGTTGTCATGATTTACAAGACATCTTATTTAAACACAAATAGTCAATTTTATTCATTTCCTAAGGTCAGATAAATGCCAGAGCAACACTGGCATTTTATTAACATTACTAAAGCAGTAAGCAGGAATCCTGGGACGATGCTTCCACTGGTGACTTCTGCACTGCCCAGGGACTGATTCAAGCTGAATCATTTTCTCTGATGGATGCCAGTGCTATGAAGTGACATCTGTTTGTTAATAAGCAGCTGCCCTGGAATTGGCTTAGAAAATGCAGGGATTTGGTACACATGGTCTAGTGGTTAGAACAGCAGCCTGAGAGTCCACATTTCTGGGCTGGAGTCCCAGGCCTGTCACTGACACTTCAGGCTGTCTTGGAATGGAACTCAGTCTACATGACATCAAAACAATCTCCCTATTTGGATGGAGGTGGTGGCTGGGGAGGGGCAAGGGAGATATTACCCCAGGTTAGCATCCCGGAGATAACATCTCTGTTAATTATCGGATTCCTCATTCATCAGCTAATTGGGGGAGAGAGGGCAATGCGAACACAGAAATATATCGACAGCTATCATCCAAAATGCTTGTTAGGCTAGTGGCTAAATTTGGTACATAAAGCTTTTGTCCCCCAAAATATTACAATGTTATAGGCATAAGATTAGAGAAAAGAATTCACATACGCTACTATTATAAATTTTTAAAAAATGTCTGTGTTTAAACCCAGGGATAGCTTCTTTTCTTTAAAAAACCTCATAATGTAAATACAAGCTCGAGTACTTTGTCCTCAGGGTGAAGAGACTGCTGGTTATAAAATTATACAAATCTCTCTGCCCCAGTTTCCCTAATTCTGAAATTGGAACAGTAACCCTTAGCCAAATCAATGGCACTTCAGGAAAACATGTTATAAATAATAGTAAGAAAAGGAAAAGATGACATTCATAGTGATGAAAATAAAGTTTTTCTCTTTGAAGTTAAAGTAAGACTATATTTTCAAATACTTGAGAATTTGACTACATTAAAAGCAAAATTTCACTTGTAATTACTGAACAAATTTATTTTTTTTATTTTTTTAGACTAGTCAAGTGCAGTAGTGAGGAGTTGAACACATTTATTGAGAATAAAAAATTACTTGGCAATGCTAAATAAATGATACAAGTATTGGTATTAAAATGTAAATCTGGAAAAACGATGGTACAACTGAAATTTTAAACATTTAAATAGGACTTTAAAGGAGTATATCATTAATATACATTTATTAAATGGTAAGTGTTTTAAAATAAAGTCTCCTGAAGAGCCTTTTGGTAACCAATATTTATTTTTCCCTAATGCCATTATAGCAACTATTTAAGTCCCGGTATTTTGACCAGAAGTGTAGATATTCAATTTGCTAAGTAAGTATACTATACTACAATTATTAAATATATATGGCACACCAATGTTACTTTTGGTTAGTGGAAATTTTCTTCTCCTCTAGTAGTATCATGAGTCTAGTGCTGCAGAAAACTGTATAGAATTTTAAATAAAAAATTTAAACCAAACCTGAGCCAAATAAAAATATACATAAAATATACTTATATTCTCAAATGGTAAAGTGCATGGACAACAGGAAATAAAATATTTGATTCTAAATTACTCAAATAGTTTTTCTTCTGTTTTTTTTCCCCCCTTCTACATGGTACCACCAGAGAGCCAGAGGTTGGCCCTTTATGAAAAAGTCTAGCTTGTGGTTACTCTTGTATGGTACAGTTCATTCTGGAAGCACTGAAGGAGTCTAAGCAAGAAATGCAGTCGCTGGGTGTAGCATAGGGCAGTTCTTCAGAAAGCAGAGTTGGGGATGGGGAGAAAGTTGGGAAAAATGGAAACAGAAGAACCTGGAAAATGCTACCACAGTATCTCAAGTGAAGGGATAATAAAAGTCTAAAGTGGATATAAGTTATGTGTGGCTTCCTGGATTTACTTCCCATTTTCAGAGCATTCTGCCATCTCTATGACGAAATGTATAATGTTGGTGGGCCATCAATATGAATGTCTATCTTTCTACTATGGAAGCCATAGGAGCTCCTGGGGACTCCCTTTGCTTTTCTTCCTCTTTTTTTTTTTTTTTTTTTTTTCCTTTTCTTTCCCTTCCTTTTTTTAGCCTGTTCATATATTATCCTGCTATCAACCATAGCTGGGCAAGGGTTCCAGTGGGCTCAACTAGACCCTCTCTCCTAGACTCTGCCTTTGAGTCAAGCACTGTAAGAACCAAAGAAATGCTTGGATTTTTCCATTCCAATCTCAGGCCTAACAGGAAGCGGGTGACTATTACTAAAATGTTCTGGCGCTACCTGATTTTTAGATATTTCTCTCTTGTTAATGCCAATACATTTCTTTATATTTAAATTGGTTTCTACTTACAACAAAATTTATATCTGATTCTTATGGCAACATTAACGGAAAGAAGAGGAGGGGGTCTAGCAACCAACTGGACTCGAAAGGGAGAAGTGAAAATGTGACTCCAAGTTCATAGCGATGCTGGAGACAGCAGGGTGTCACCTGGGGCATAAGGTTGGGGGTAGGAGTAATAATTTCGAAGAAATGTAGTTTTGGGAAAACATCTTGACATTCTTTACTTCTTCACTACTGCAAGTGTCCAGAGTTATAAAAAGGCGAATTTTGATTCTAGGTTTTGATTTTAATTTTTGGTAAACACTGAAACAACGGAGTGGGATGATCTGTGAGATGGCCACTGGAATGCATGCCACAGGGCTATAAAGAAGTCCTCTGGTGGGGAAAACGTCAGGATGACTGGAGCACTGGAAGTGAGGGTAGACTAGTAGCCAGGTTAGCATTTTGTATCAAAGATTCTATAAACATCTTAAAAAGGGATCAAAGGAACTTTTTTAAAGAATGGCATAGGCATGACATCCACTAAATTATTCCACATAATCAGATTCTTTCTTTGAAAATAGCAAGACATTCTTACATCAAAATCTTTGCACATTGCTGTTTCTTCTGCCCGGAAGAATTTTTCCCAAATCTTGTACTCTGGCTCAGTTACTCTCTTCATTCATCTCTCGGTTCAAATACCCACTCCTCAAAGAGGCTTCCCCATTTATCCTGTTTAGAATAACACCCAGCACACACTGCTTCTGTTGTCTCCCCTTACTCTGCTCTAACCACTTGCTGTTTATTGTCTTTGCCTATTAGTATAAACTCCACGAGAACAAAGACTATTCACTGCTGATTACTCAAAACCTCTAACAGCGATGAGCGCAGAATGGCCATTCACTGCAGACTTGGTGAATGAATAAGGGACTATCTCTCTTTTGAGTTGTGCACATTTTTTTCATGAGCCGGGCAGAGCTTCTGGTTACACCCTCGGAGCAACCTTCTTTCCCACTTCCATTGAATGAGGATCAGAAAGCGAGTGTCCCTCAGAATTCATTGAGATGAACACCCTGGCTGCACTACCTCTGCTGACACTTCTATGAGCCTGTCCTATAGCAGGATGTGTTACTATATTGGTCACATGGTCTGTCTCCACACAATGATCTCTTTCAGGAACAGGCCTGGGGCATTTCGTATTTGTATCCTTACTGTGATATAGTCCAGAGCAGCAGCAGTTTGGTGGAGAAGGAAACGAGGGAGAAGAATGAGATGAAAGGAGTAGAAAGAATTAGAAGAGTAGGAAGAAGGAAAATGGGAGTAATGTGAGAATAGGAGGTAGACATAGACAACAAACAAATAAGCATCCCCAAATTGCCTTCCTAGACCCCTCACACTTCTGATGGCTCCATTTCTCTCATCTCTAATAGAATACCCTCCTATTAAGTTGTCTACTCTGTCTGATGTCTCACCTCCCATTCTTTCTTCCATCTACTCCATCCAGGTGTGGGGCTTTTTGTTCCACCCAAACTTCTCTTTCAAAGCCACTGATGACCTACACATCGCAAAATACAACAATCAGTTCTCAGGCCTCATCTTACTTGACTTTTGGTTCAGGTTTCCCGTTTATTAAACACCTTTTTACTTGTTCTCTGGGACACCGTAATTCCTGGTTTTCTTTCTACCTCTTCAGGCACTTCTTAGTTCCTCTTACTAGATCTGTCAGCAATTCTAGACTTTGAAATATTCTGTTGGCTCAGTCACGGGGGCATCTTCTCTGCTGAAGCAATTGTATCTCATCTCCCAGCATTATGTACCATTTATACACTCACAGATCTCAACTTTAGATCTCTACTGCGGACCTCCCTCTCACCCCTAGATTGATACATCCACCTGCCTGCTGAGATCCTCCCCTTGGCTCTATCATAGATATTTCAAGCTTCACAAGTTGAAAGTAGGGCTCTTGGTCCTTACCCCATTTCCCAAACTTGCTCCTCACACTTCAGCAAAAACCATCACCATCCGTATAGTTGTTCACAACAAAAGCCTCTGAGTCATACTTGGATCTCCCTCAAGCTCCATAGCCAAGTAACTGGCAAGTCCTATTGGCACTGCCTTGACAACATCACCAAGCACTTGTTGCCATCTCACCCCCATTCACCCTGTTTCAAGCCATCTGCTCCCCTCCCCATTATGATATAAGCACCACAAATGAAAGGACTTTGCCTCTGTGGTTCCCTGATACACCCCCAACAGTACATGGTTATTTGTTTACTCTCTGTTCATCTTACCTTAATGTATAGGCAAGGTCTGGATCTATGTTGTCCACTCCTGGGATCCAGAATAGTGATTGACACCAGTAAGCACTCAATAAATATTTGTTGAATAAATGAATAATAGAAGTAATAAGCAAAGAAGGGCTTTTGTTACTAGTAGTATTCATGTTATCATTATGGTAACAATAATAATCATTATAGTAGCTAATGTTTATAAATTATTCACTATGTAATGGACACCATGTTAAGCATTTGCATTCAGTAGGTATCTAACTTATTTTCCACAAAAAGCCTTTTAAGGCAGGGATTGGTTTTATATCTCTTTTACAAACCGAGAAATGGAAGCTTAACGAAGGTAAGTGGCTCACACATGTCAAATAAAGGTAGAGCTAAGAGTTAAACTTAGGGACATCTGTCTTCCAATTATGCCCTTAAACATTAGGAAATGGGAATCTTCTGGTGTTCTGCCAATGTTTGAGGAGAGGATGAAAATGGAAGGAAGAACGGGAAAGAGGGCAAGAGGAAAAAATGAATATCAGGTATTCAATATTTGTCCACTTCCTGGTGGCAATCTCTGTCTTCCTCCATAAAACTAGAATGAAGCTTGATTTTTTTTCTCCCCTGGACTGATCCCATACACTCTGGGGGAAAGGAAGTTAGCCTCACCTTTGCTCCTCTGTCTGAGGAACTTACTGAGGCCTTAGTGCTGAAAATGCTAAAGCAAACTGATCTTGAGCCAGGTAATATTCCTGCCATACTGAAAATAGAGTTCACCTGAAATTTAGTGTTGTATTATTTCTCATGTGAAGATAGCTCCTTATAATTTAGGGGGAAAGTACTCATTTTTGATCTCTCAACTCAATAGAATCAATTTTTCTTTAACTTTCTGGTTTGAAGCATGTATCAGCTATCTCCCTATTTTAATCTTAATCTTTCTCATACACATAAAAAAGCATGAAAATCTACTTCATGTATTGAGTGCATAAAACAAACCCTTGAATCTATGGGCAGAACTAGTGTAAGCTTCAGTTTTAAAACATAATTACATTAGGTCTTGCTTTAACAAACTTAAAACTACTAAAAACAAGAATATCACTGAGATCACAATCTTAAACCTAGCGTTACTATTGTATTATTTTTTTAACCTGTCATAAACTTATGTATAAACCAACTTTAAGGAATTAGGGAACACATGTTTCTCTAACAAATTGCCATGGGAGTTTGCCCCTAACAAAACACAGGGTAGGATAAAGGCTCTCTAGATAGGTGAGATTAACAGCAAAATTTAAATGAAAAGGACAAGTAGATTTATGAATTGGAGATGCTAGAGTTTTTACTACATTAGCAAATATTTGTTCAGTATTTAATATTTTCATGGGGCTCCCTTATAAGCTCTGACCAGCACATGGACTGGGGAAGAGGCCCAATAAGTTTTAGTTCACCTTCCCCATTTTTAATATCTGTAGCTGCCCTGAAGGAGTGTATAATCTTTCACGTCAGAACAGTGGCAAAATTAAATGTGTTGCCATAGATATTAATACATATCAATGACAGGAACACTACACAGGGTGGAGACACGTAGAAGGGAACATGCTGGAGAAACTTCCCTAAGGGAAGGGTTTGCCAGGCAATTGAGCCTGCGAGGGATGCTCCAGGCACAGGACACAGCTTGAGTCAAAGCCCAGATGGATGCAATGTTTGGTATTTGGAGACTGGCTTGTCCAGGGAAAATAAAGGACAAAGGAGAGTGACTAAATGTCCAAACAGAAGCTGAGAACCAGGAGAAGAGAGTGAAAATGGAAGGGCCTCCAATCCTCTTTCTCTGTGGTAGCCTATTTATTAACTTTCTTCTATGACAAAATATTAACCCGCACCTAAGCGTTCGCATTTCATTCTCTCCCTTACCTCCTCACAGCTGCTCACATCTCCGAAAAGTGGATGTGTGTGTTAAACACTCCACTTTCTTGCAGATAGCATTTTCCAAACTGAACAACTAGCGGCCGGCTCTGTAAAGCTAGTTTTACTAGAAACTTCTCTTTCTGCAGTGCTTTCCCAATCAGCTTTTGAAGAGAGTTTCATGAGACTGTACGGCGAGCACCACCAGGAGAGCCTCATCCCCGTCCCAGCGTGCGGTGGCCTCCTGCCATTTCCCTTCTCAATGAGTCTTGTTTCTCCAGGGCTTCAGCACAGAATGTTCAGCTACCTTATTAAACCATGTCCCTGCAGGGAAGAAAGCAGGAACAAGGCCTGTCTTCTGCCACTTCTGCATTTCAAAGACAGTTTGTTTACTCCCATTATCAAAAACCCACAGGTTTGCTGGGAGGAATTCTGGGATTGCTAGAAAAAATGAAATAACTTTTTCTTTTTTCTTTTTTTGCAAACTGCTCAGCACAAAGGAGAAAAGGCCATCCTTTTTTTTTTTTTTTTTTTTT